>JAMKCH010004711.1:0-45670 GCA_023653785.1 Ophioderma brevispina | reverse complement strand
TTTCACGATTTCAAATTCTTATGAAAGGTTACAGTATATTGAAGTTGATATTAAACCAGCTTACCTATGTTATTGATTTTCTATGGAAAAAACTAAAAAACAGTCGGGTATCGATGGGTACTAATCATTCTGGTACACCCTGTAGAAAGGTTCCTCACCCTCCCCCCCCCCCAAAAAAGGGTACTAACAGTTACCTCTTGAGATTCAAATTGCAGAAGCTCCCCATCCTACGCCGTCATTTCCATTTGAATCAAAATGCTTTTCCACAAATGTCGACCATCATCGATCCACATAAGATATTTTAGAAATATAACAATCAGCGTAGTGTTTGGGATGAATATGGTTAATAGTCTTCATTCCGTCTCGGCTTGGTTGAAGTTCTTTCTTCACATCCGACTCCAAGGATGAACCAAAACACTCGTCATTCTTTGCTTCGTATTAATAAAAGCACTTGATCAATCAACCACTATTACTGGAAGGTTTAAGCCAGATGCAATCAATCAACCCTTGGTTTGGTTAACGCTCGTCAATGGATGGTGACAAGGACAAAGTGTTTTTTAAATGTGTTTAACTTTAATTGCGACAATTATTTCATTATCAATCCATTTTTAAGATGTTTTAACCAAAAAATGTTTTAAAATGTTATTAATATATCATACTCTCAGTGTATATATATATCATTCGCTATGATGGCGTTCGTGAAAATAACAGCTTTCGCGGCTTGATGACTTGGTTAACTTACCTCTCGCGGCAAAGCCCTCGAGGTAAGTTTTAACCAAGTCATCACGCGCTGAGCTGTTATTTTAACGATCGCCATCTAGCTCATTGATTATCTAAATCATAAGGCATCGAAATCCCAAAGGGAGGTGGTAACCACACGCCCGTTCACCCCACCCTTGGCTTGGTAAACAGGATAAGGTTCTATCAACGAACCAATGGGGGGGGGGGCGATATATTATCACTGCTAAGTATAGCACCTTTTTAATTGCTCTGTTAGAAACCTATTTGGGGTTCTCAGATTCTTATTAACCATTTTTTAGGATTTCATTCCTGATGAGGGTTCCATCTTTAGGGCCGCCGGGAAATTCTAAGTCCCATTTTTTTCTTATATAGTGGAGCAACAAGCATACAATTAAAATATTTTTGAACTGATCCAATTAAAAATCTGTGGCAACTATTGTTTTGTATTTAAAGGTGCACGAGAGATTTTGAGACAGCAAAATATTGTGTGAAAAGTAGTAATTCTTAAGATTAGACACTACAAAATTTCTTACCTTGTATTGGGCTACAGAAATGTCTTAAAAGAGAGAAAAAAAGTGATTTTGTTTATATTTCTTGTAAAACATAGGCTGAATTTTGTAGTTGCTCCTATACGAATAAGACATTTCACATTTTTGTACCAAGAAATATTTCTCACTTAATCCTTTCAGATGGGGACGTTTTTAATGGAAAAGGCTACATCATGGCAAAAATCAGTACTTTTTGATTTTAAGGTACACCTGATATGTGAATCGCTCACTGCACCTTTAAGTTGATTTTGTTATGCCAGCCAGTTTCACAGTTATTATTAAGGTTTGAAAGAACTCACTTCCTACTTCCTTTGTAGCCGAAACATGCCAATTTTGATTGTTTTTTATTTTATTTTTTCTTTTATTTATTTATTCTTGAACTAGTCAGACTGTCCTGATATTATTAACGATGAAATCTGTTAGAAGTCCTTGACATTCTTCGACTTGACACAAATTCTAAACAGTAGTTTACCTACACATGGACAATAATTCCTACGGACTAATAATCCGTCCTCGTCGGACTTGGACATAATTCCTAAGGATCGATAATTCTACCTTAAACCTGACAATAGTTCCTCAATACTTGCGTCCAGGTTGGACATGACACTTATCCCTAAGGAACGATATTCCACCTCTGCTTTGTCAGGGCATCAATTTCTATAAGGCCTATAGTCCCACCATCTTCGGACTTAGAAACTAAATCCTTCGGGATGGACATGCTTTGGACATGTGCTCGGGCCAGGGTGGTGTTTTTGGTCTCGCAATAAAAAGCTAGTGTAGGTCCATGGTCCAGGTCATATAACCGGATACCATCTACGAATGCTTTAAAGAACGTCAGCTGGCTGAATTTGAAAGAGACCAAGATTGCCATACGTGGTGTAGTTTATTTCATGTCATTTCAGCCTGTCCTTTGCGTCACGGAAAGTCTTCTTGCTTTGGGTCAGCCAAGAGGCGATCCAGGATGACATACCCCCGGGGGGCAAACTGACGATGACCTTTTGGCGCCCCTGTGGAATTGAAAATGGCACCCCAGTCCACGTCTCTTGAATATGCATAACATCCAAGAAAATAAGTTATCGGCGAGCGCATCGTAGCCGGAAAATTTTTGTAAATAGTGTCGGCAAATTGACATTTTGTCGCCAACTACAGGCGCGGATCAAGGGAGGGGCGGAAGGGTCGCGCGCCTCCCGGTTATTCTGCAAATCTTTCAAAATCAGCCCTTTTGGACAAGTTTAGCCCTTCAGCCCCCCAGTAATTTTGGCTTTTTTCAAATCCGGTATCCGCCCCTGAACTAGTCGCACTAAAGAGGAACATTCATTCCTTTCCGGAGCTTCTGTTTTGACGCCCCTTTCTTTTGTTTTCTATATCCCTTTTCTTTTTGCAGTTTTCAGTTGCTGTTTTCGCGCCCCTTTCTTAATTTTTCAGCCCTTTTCCTTTTGTTTTTTGTTTTGACCGCCCCTTATTATCCCCTTTAAACCCAATTTCCTTTGCCAATCTTTGCGTCCGTTTTCTTAAACTCATTTTCAACTGCTTTTCGTTTTTTTTCAGTTTTTGACGCTCTTTTATTTTTTCGTTAGCTCCAAATTCCTCTGCTATTTTAGCGCCCCTTTAATTCCTTAAACTTTTCCCAAACCATTGTTCCTTTTTGGGCGCCCTATTCTTTTTTTATCCGTTTTCTTTTTCTTTTCTCATTGTTTGCTGCACCTTTTTTATTTGTATTAGTTCATTTTCTTTCCAACTTATTTCACAACCACCCTTCGTTTATCGCATACCTATTTTGCTTTTTGGCGCCCCTTCCTTTACTCTTTATACGTTCTCTTTTCTCGTTTTTTGTTTGGGGGGGGGGTTTGCAAATTTTCGCCCTAATTTTGGCGCTCCTTAGCTTTCCCTTACAGGATTCTCCTTTTCGCCATAGCACAATTTTCAAATATATACAAATTTCCCTTACGTTTGTCCCCCTTCCCCTTTTTATTTTAGCTTTTTTCATTTCCTTTCCTCCCATTTCCACCTTTCTATTTTCTTTCGTTTCTTTCCTCTTTCCTTTTCCTTTTCCCCCTTTTCCCTTTCCCTCTTTCTCCCTTTCCTTCTTTTCTCTTCCTCTTTTGGCCCCCCCTTTGGAATACCCGGGGGAGCACGCTGCCCCCTTTGCCCCCCCCCCAGGATACGCCACTGGTAGCATAGGACCCTATGGTCCCTGAAGTCCCCTGAACTCCTCGAGTTGGTACCGTCTTGTATTGGCAGATAGATGATATTATCTTCCTCATTGCCGGCCATGTATTCCATTCTTTTTGCGTTGAGACTAAAATTGTTATTAGATCAACTGATCGTTAGCTAATGGTTTAGGTAAATGGTTTAGACTAAATGGTTATTAGACCAACTGGTCATTAGACGAAATGGTGTTAGACAAAATGGGTTTAGACTATGGTTATAAGACCAACTGATCATTAGACAAATGGCTTAGACAAAATGGGTTTAGACTAATGGTTATTAGACACTGGTTATTAGACTAAATGGTGTAGAACAAAATGATATTAACGAGTTGGGAAATTAGACCTATGTGATATTAGCCGAATGGTTTTAGACAAAATGGCAATTAGACCATCTGGTTATTAATCAAGTGACAATAGACTAAGTGGTTATTAGCCTAAGTGTCAATTAGACCGTCTGATTTTAGAAACGAAACGAATTTAGACCAAGTGGTTATTAGACTAAATGGAATTAGACGAAAGTGTGCTATACCCAAAAATACAGGAGATCCCTTCCACGAAGGGCAGCCAAGGATGCTGACATTTACTACCATCATTTTATCAACTTAAAAGCACGCAGTCATCACTCGCAGATTATTTGCTATTGTATATCTGCTAACACAAGCTAATCCAACTCAAAATCTTACTCCAAGCCTGAAGTAAAGTGTATGAATGGCCTAGTGGTCCTAAAACGCGCAAGATCCTACGTGTACCTTACCCGTCTAAGATGCCACTTATACACGTCTAATATGCATCTTATGCGTGTAAGTATTGGCCAGTGGTTCACAACACTGTAAGGTGTCAATGTTAACCTTACACGAGTACCATGTAATCTTACGCGTGTAAGAATTCGTTTTACACTTCTTTAGTGGGCGAGATACGAGAGATTCGCGTGTGACTGGATATTTCTTACTCGTCATACTCGAGACACATTTGGGCAACGAGATGACTTCTTGAAAAGAAACTAAAATTTATTCTTCGCCCGCGGTTGAAACATTACACAATACCACCTTAAAGGAGGGTGAAATGCCTAAGCGGACAAGAAGCCAATCATGTAAGCATCGCGCGACTCCATGTATGCTCATCATGCGTATGCCGTGCGTTCTAGCCCTGTGAGATTCAGCTGTCTTGTCAATTTCCTGACAGAATTACCGATTGGTTTTGTCTCGATTTACCCATGCGATATTTGGGAAGCTGGTCCCGCTGCGATGGTTATCTCGATTATGTTTGCTGATAAGGGAAAGCTCTGATCCCGATCTGCTGCTTCCCTTGAAACTGATGCTAAATGGTTTATGTATGGTTGGGCCACAGTGATCAGCGTGACATTTTGAAAGCGCTTATAGGCCAATAATAAGGCGCTATATAAATCTCTGCTATTATTATTATTATATCTATTTCTTTTTCGTTATTTGTAATACAACGGAATAAATTCCTATCCTAAATGTTGATGGCCTTCTAAAATTAATTTTCATGATGTTAACAATAATATTTCTTTTTTAAGAGTAAATCATATTGCCAATGCACTGGTCAAGTCTGCTAATTAATCAGGAACTCGTTCATATCCGCGATCAATTTGGTATACCGTCCATCACTAACAGACACATCTTTCACGTGTAAGAAATGTTCACTTTTAATTTCATTGGTCGTGGCATGCAGCTAACGTGTAGATGGATTGGGCCTGCATGTGAGTTTTCAAGCTTTATCATAACCAGATCCGCCAATTCAAGTGTCTCGCTATATTATAAAACGTGTAAAGGTAGCTTCTTAAACGTGTAAGGTTAAGCGGAGAATCTTACACGTTTTTAGGACTGCATGGCCATTTATATATGTCGAAATCCCCGGTGTAAAGACCTGAGTGTCCCCATGAAAACAAGTACATTGCCCTAGCTACCATAGCAACATGTACGGTGTCGGTAAACGGCGTGAACCTTGTAGACGAGGCCTACGGCGGTCCGGTACATAGTATAGCCGTTTCTAAAATTGAAAGCGTAAATTGAACCAGCGGTTTGAAAAATTCCTCTGAAATAATCGAAAAGTGCCAATAGGACGATCTATTGCAGACAATTTTTTGCGAGACCGGAAAAGGGGTGCGACCCGTAGCGATGCGTGTTCACTTTCCGTTTTTGCGAGCACGAAGTAACCCGACAAAAACGGGCTTCATTTTTCTCCCAGGTTCTACATGTTCATACCGCAAGTTACGATCATATAGAGCAATCAGCCCAAGACATTTGGTTAGATGATTAGGTACAAATATCTGACACGGGGAGTGTATAAGTGGTCACCTAAAATGACCAATGGGAGTCTGCCGGGTACCACCCTTTTGGGTGTGGTCCTTGGGGGCCCCCAAAGTGGCCAAAAAATGGGTGCGGATATATTGAAGGAGTACCACTCAATCAACCACCTTGTCAGCCCCTAACCACGCTATATCAGCAGCCCCAAGGACAGACATTTTTCCCGTTGGAAAGGGGCCGCCAGACCCCCCACAAAAGGACCCCCAAATTGGGCTAGCTTAGACGGGCGAGGTACCACTCAGAAACCATGTCAAATTAACATTGAATTTGTGGAATACCAATGGTAATCCCAGACAAATTGACATTTTGGACTTCTGGTACGCGGGGGGAAACACGAGGTACCACCCCGGTTGTGGCCCTGGGAAAGTGAGTGAGCGTGCTAATAGGAAGGGGGGTTGCCCCTACTTGTCGCGGGGGAGAATCACACTCTCGCTCCTTCTTCCAACTAGTCCTAGCCTATATATCGGTGTAACACATGAATCAAGTTTATTAAGATCTATACACCTCACCGAATTAGTCATGACCCATGACAGACAACTATTGCTGTCCATAGGGCCTACCAGACCCCCTAAATGGGCCCTCAGGCCGGGGCCTCGAGGTCCCCATCTTGGCTAGCCTAATTTTAATCCGTTGCCTTGGATGGACCAAACTTTGTAAATGCCCTTCGACCCAGGTAGGCTATCCCCTACATAAGCCTGACCTAAAGTCTACTGACCCTGGGGGGCCCTCAGTTTGGGTAGGCTCACATTAAACACTCCGGCCACCTTTTCCTATTGTTTTCCACCCCAGTGACTCGTACAAAGAATAAGTACCTATATTGTCCATTCCACAAACAACCCATTTTATAGGTACTGACCTGTTGGTATGGCCTATTTGGCTCATGTCACTCTTAACCACTGGGACCTTGTGACTTTGGGATCGAACGGCAAAGCAATGGTCAAATTCAAACATGATTAAATGGTATAAATATAAATGATGATATTTAAATGATGGCAATTTCTTTATTTTAATATGTTTTGTTTTACAATCAGGGTACCTCTGGCAGAACACTACAATGTGACCATAAAAACAATGTCTGTAATTTCTCATAATTGGTATAATTGGTACTATGCCAACTTAAAGACCACCAAAAGCACTACCTACCCTGCAAAGAAACCATTTGAAATGCTTGATGACTACAAAAATGTACATATACCTTAAAATTGCTGAAAATCACTGTCGCATTTGAATTAGGTTAATATTTGAGTAGATTTAGCCAATGTCCAAGAACATTGGGAACACATTCAACATTTAGGAATAACATTTGAAGCAAGGTTATAATATCCAAAATCTTAAAAGAATGTGACAGTTTGGTAACAGGCCTTTTCAGTTTAAATTTTAGAGTGGTAAATTTCCCGGCAAAAAATGTCCTCTCCATATTTAGGCTAATAAGCTTTAAACTAAAATGTACATATTGATTTTGTGATATTCTCTCTAAAAACTCTTGTTTATGTTCTATGCATTTGTAGTAAACACTTGGGGGGGTGGTCTACCCCTTAGTTTCCTGTTGTACATGATCAAATGTTAGAAGTCGTGTTCCGTCAAAAACTGTCCTTTCCGAAAACACAAAGTTTCACTTACCATAATTTTTTTCCTGGGAAGACCTCACACCTCCAAATGTTGGAACTACTCTTTGATGATCTATAATACCAAAATATAATACTGAAAATAATCAAAGCACTTTGTTTTTTCACCCCAAATGTAGAAATGAATAACGTGCTCTGTCAAAATCTTGTCCTCTCCGAAAAAAATGTAACATTGATCAATCATAAACATATGTTCATGAAGATGTTGTGAGGCCTCAAAATTTTGGAATTATACTTCTTGGACTTGCCCTACAATGCAAAAACATAAATTGACTGAAAGTAATCATGAACTTTAGTTTTAATCACAAAATGAGACAGCCAAGAGGTACCCTGATTTGTAAAACAACCCATATATACCATAGCTGTTAGAGACCATACTGTGGCAAATTGGTAAAAATTGTACTTGGGCCACGGATAGTGCTTTTAAAACAGCTGTACAAAAAACAGAATTAAAATAGTTGTTTAACCCTGCTTCTTACTAAACTTTTTACACAATTTCAAGGGAAAGTAAGGAATTCATTATATTAAAGCACACTGTGCTTATGATTTTGAGACAAGTGGATAGTTATGTCCTATCTTCCATTGATATGCAAAATTCCGTATTATGGCGTCCTAATAAGGTGTCAAAGTTTGCAAATCAGCAAGATGTTATTAATGTCATCCACTTTGCACTAAAAAAGCTAGGATATAATGCATTTTAGCTCTAATGGTGGCAAATTACTAGTTTTTATTAAATAGAGTTTATTTAAAGCCACTATTTACAATATTTGCAAAACCATGTACCATACAATTCTTAGGTGGCAACAACCCCCCGCCCCAACTACACACACACAACACACACCACACACACAATTCGACTTGATGGCAGTCCTAACCCTGATGAGGTACTACTTTCTCATTCTCTTACTATTTATGCCTGGGAAAAGGATTACTAAAAACAATTACCATGGTACGGAAGCTTTTTTATGAAAAGTTTAGCATTTAGCACCACCAGAGGGAAAAGTTCAAGCTTACTTAAACAAACCGAGGGGTTTCAAATATTTGCGCTGTCGATATTGATTAGAATCAAATAATAAAACTTTCATAGTAGATAATTGGGCTTTGATTTTTTTTAATGATTTTGGTTAAATTCAGTAAGTCTTTTATTGCATTATTACATATTATTTAATTATTAATTTAAGGAGGTGCACTTATAAAGATGTGATTGCATAAAAAATTAAACCATTTTGCACATCTGAAATTACACAAACAATATACAAGTATAGTCATATCAAAACGTAAATAATGTAATGAAAATAAATCCAATTTAGCCGAAATCATGAAAAAGTTGCAATCGCAGCTTTATTGTAGGTAAAGCAATTTTCATCAAAATACTGGTACATTGATATGATATAATGAAATAAACCCCATTGTTTCATATCAAAGTAGATTACCGTATTTGGTTATTGATTTTAAATGAAAATGAAGTGAATAAGCAATGATTAACTATGCTGATATTGTTTTTGCTATTGCAGAATCGAAGAAAAAACAATTGAGTTTGTAAGAAGGTAATGTGACCAGGAATTGATACCGAAAATGGTTAGCGACAGGTCATGAGTTTTGTAATGAAGAAAGTGGGGATTGATTTGTCTTGAGGAGAAGGTTGGGGTGAAGGTGGGTGGGCATCAAGGTTCTGTACTTTCGCCATGATTTTTGGCAATGTGATGTAGTTACGGAGAGTTGCAAAAGAAGGTTTTTGATGAGTGAGATGTTGTTATGCTGATGACTTGGTTTTAATGTGCGAGACAATGGAAGTGACCTGAGGAAGAAACTAGTTTGGAATGGAAGAGGAGGGGAGAGTAAGGGTCTGAAGGAACACATTGGAAGAAAAAAATTGATGGTGACCGGGGGTGGAGAGGGGTGGGTTGGTGGTGTGAGAAATGGCGGGAGGGAAATGGATCCATGGGAGATGCACAAAGATTGAAAAGGTGACCCCAAGTTTGGCAAGAGATTTTATGTGAGGGAGATGCAAGAAGGGTACTGGAGGGATGGTGGAACCAGAGGAAAAATTGTGTGTAGTGAGGTGGAAGTCGTGGGAGTCGGTGAAGGGAGTTCAGTACCTGGGGGACATGGTTTGTGGGGGGGGTGGTGGTGGATGCAGTGGTGGCTGTGGATGACAGTAGAGTGAGGTATGGGTGGGTGAAGTTTATGGAATGTGGAGGAGTTGTTGCAAGGGAAAAGATAATCCTTTGAAGATGAAAGTCCTGGTTGTATAAGGAGTTGTGTGAGATCAGTGATGATGCTGTATGGGTTTTGAAGCAGACATTAGGTGTGTCTGAGGAAAATGAGGATTGGGATTCTGAGGAGGACAGAGAGGGAGAGCAATGATGAGAGCGATTTTTTGCGATGTGTGGTGTGCAGTTTGAGGAGGAGAAGACTGAGGTGATGGATTAGGATGAAGACTGAGGATTGATGCACATGTTGGGTTTGGAAGAAAAAATGCGATGGACCATTTGGCGAAGGCGAACAGTGTAAGTTGGTATGGGCGTGTGTTCAGGAAGGATGACGAGCGTGTTTTAAGAAGGGATTTTGAATTTGAGGTGAGAGGTGGAGGAGGAGTGAGTGATTGTCCAAAGACGACCTTATAGAAGAAGACAAGGGGGCAAGACTGCATTGAATCGGGTGACGTGAAAGGAGGGCAGTAGTAGTAGTAAGGGGCGGTTATGCGAGTGTGATGTGAAATCCGGCCACCATCGATCGCGGGGATAAAACCGGCTTTAAAAACTTTGGATTACTACTACTAGCTTTACTACAATTAAAGGGTGGGAAGTGTTACAAATGAACATTTATGGCAGATCGTGAAACATTAAAAAATATTAATGTTTGTCGCACCGAACATGTAAATTATAACTAAAGTAATACCTGAATTCAACTGAAATCATTTAAAAAAGTCAAAGACCAATAGGATTCCATATGGTGAAAGTTAATTATTTAATCTGTATCACTATACACCGCAAACATATTTTTTTTAAAAGAGAACACTTGGTGTCGTACGAACCAGGGGGAACTTCCTCAGTGTGCACATAAAAAGCTAATTTGTAAAAAGCTTTCCAGTTTTTTTTTTTATATCCTTCCAGTCTTGGCTTTAGTGAATACACATTACTACAGTAATTGAGAAGGTAGCACCTCATCAGGGCTATGACATGCCTATCAAAGTGGGGTGGGCTACTTGCTAAAGGGTCGTTGCCGCATATTGCACAGAGTATGGCTCTAAACCTTGTTTAATAAAAACTAGTAATTGGCCATCATTTATAGATAAAAACTGCGAGTACCTGAAAAATTTTTTTTTAATTGCGCCCAAAAAAAAAATTGGTTCGGTGCCTATGTCCCACTGTGAAATCACCAATTTTGCCGTATTTGCAGAATTTATGGCGTCAATGTAAAGCCATACTAATTATGTTGGTAGGTATTTTCCAATCAATGGGGAAGACAGAGAAGTTGTGTTTGTTTTTATGTTACAGCTATTAAAAGCCACTGTCAGTCACCCAAGAATAATTGGTTGTTGTGGTAAGATTTTTTGAAAATATTGGGCAACAATATGGCTCTAAAACTCCATTTACATTAGCAAATGGGATTTATTTTGCCATCATATTAGAGTTGAAAACTGCATGATGATGAAAGTGAACATCCTAGCTTCTTCGTGCAAAGGTGGATTTTCGCCTACCCTACCTAATACTGTACGTCTTGTGGTAAATTGACCCACAATTTTGCTGATTCACATTCTTTATGACCAGTCATTGGGTATTTTTGTATTTTGGTATCAATGGAAAGAAGGACCCATAATATAGCGATCTACTGCATCATAAAGCATTAGTGCTTTCATAAAAAATCCCCAAGGATTATTTCATTTCTTAGGTATGGATTTAAGAGCGCGATGACAATACCAATTCCCATGACGGACATTGTTTATGAATAGAGATATTTATACCATTTAATCATGTGTGGAACATTTGACATCTTTTTGGCCATTTGATCCCAAAGTCACACATACCAGTGGTTAAGAATGAATAAAGACCCAATATGGCCATATCAACAATTAAATACTTATCATAAAACATTGATTATGAGGGGAAGGGAAAATATGATTTATACAAAAAATCATGCATTTATATTGGTCTTTGTTTTTATTTTATGGACAGTTTATGTGCATATTTTCGCTAGACACATACTGCATTGGATTTTCATGAAATATTCAAAGGTTGCAGTTTTTTCATGGGAGCCTAAACCTGACGCAGTTATTATCTTTAATAGGCATACATAGACTAACCTACCTGGGTCGAAATGCATTTAAAAAGTTTGGTCCATCCAAGGCAATGGATTAAAATTTAGGCTAGCCTAGATGGGGCTCCGAGGGCACATTTAGGGGGGTTGGTAGGCCATGACAGCAGATATTTGTTCTGTATGGGTCATTCTATATTCGTGAGGTGTGATTAGATCATTTTTAAACTTGATTTCAGTGGGGTAACCCCCAATTTACAATATCTAGCCTAGCCTAGTTCGACAGCAAGTAAGATCGGGGCGGCCATATTGAGTGTCTGAGTACCCGCCAGTCTCCAACTGTCAAATTGGCTGGTATTACCATTGGATTCCACAAATTCAACTTGTTAATTTGACCCCCATGGGTTTCTGAGTGGTACCTCGCTCGTCTAAGCTAGCCCCAATTTGGGGGTCCCTTTGGGGGGGGTCTGGCGGACCCTTTCCAACGGGGGAAATGTCTGTGTTTTGTGCTGTTAGATAGGCGTGGCAGTAAGCTCACAATGGTGGTGAATTTAAGTGGTACCTCCTTCATCTATCCAGCACCCATTTTTTGGCCACTTTGGGGGCCCCCCAGGACCACACCCAACGGGTGGTACCCGGCAGACTCCCATTTCTGTTCATTTTAGGTGACCCCCTATAAACTCCCAGTGTCAGATATTGGTACCTAATTCATCTAACCAAATGTCTCTGGGCTGATGGTCTACATAGCTGAAACTAATAAAAATGCTGTCGTTTATTAATTTCGAAGCGTTTCGACTTGCCAGACTACCCATAATCCCTCACGAGTTAATTCATCGCAATGCAAAAATGCGAAATTTGCTGCAACTTTAACCATTTTTTACCAAAATTCTAGAGGGTGTCCTCGAAAGATTATGTCACCATTTGATGTAGAAAAATGTTCTTTAGAGATGACAGTTTTGTTCGAGGTGGACACCCCAAAGTTTTAATAGCATTTAGGTTTGCTTGCATCATTTTAGTCACGCTTTCAATGTTTAAGCGGAATGTCGCTGCAACCCTGTTGCCAAGTTGAATCGTTGTTACACGATTGTAAACGTATACTGTGACATGGTGTATCGTTCAGTTACTATGGGGAATAATTACGCGACAGATCGTATGCCCGGGGGGGATCACATAATTATGAAATAAATGTGGGTGTAAGGCTAGCGCTTCCAAACTCAGGTGCATTCGGTGACAGAGTACTCAAACAAATAGGGGTACTGTATTTGGGTGAGAGACTGCCAAAATGCCTCAAAATAGGGGGTTTTCGGGTGACAAATTTGTATGCAAAATTTTCCATAAATAATGTGGTTAACTGTGCAGATATTTGTTGGAAAACCACAAAACCACAACCAGGCGGGTGACACTGTGTACAAATGCCCATAGACGATTTCTATATCGATAGTAATAGCGCCACCAATTTCGATAAGCTACCTAGTTAGCTAATAATTTATGCAGTATGACGTAAGATGACGTAGCATATATTTTACAGCGCCGCGTACAACCGGCGATCTATAAGCTACATATTTCATGCAGTATGCCTCCACTCTCTTGAGCGAGTGTCCTATCCCGATTTATTTAGGATCCTTGCCACAACTACACTGAGAATATTAATTAGTCAAAAAGGTGTCTTATTTGACTAATTAAAAATTAGTCATGCAAATCAGTTGTTTTGTCATTCATAATATGTACTTCAGTACTGGAAACATGTTTGCTATGCTGGACTATAATCTTCCCATATTTTAAACTAATTTTCATGATTACAAAATATTTTCATTACCTCTAAATTTACACTTTAAAATGACAAATTAATGACCGACGAATTTTAGTTTGTCAATTGACAAATTAATTGACTAATTAAAGATGACTCTAGACTCATCAAATGACTAGAATTAGTTTGTCAAGCGCAAAAATTACGAATTTTAAGCACACATTGGTCATTAGCCTTGTTTAAGGCGCTCTACCAACTTCATTCATTGATTCACACGTCTGATATAATGTCATCATATATAAAGGAGTGGAGCATATCCTCCTCCCTAAAACTTAAAAAATGGCAAGAATTCACTCTATTAAACACCTAATTTGAGGTCTCCAATTTCACCTGGTCTATATTCCATGCTTCCACTAGCGAGTTCAATAAGTTCAACTCAGGCAGAGCGCCTTGTACAGTCTGTCAGACTTTTTATGCATTTGCAAAAATTTTATAGGATATTTGTACAGGGAAGATTTAAACCACAAAGAAATTTTGATCAAGGCTGTCGCTCTGAGTAGCACAACCACTGCACCTGACCACAACAGTTGTTTGTGGTTTTATACCTAGACTAGTAGGAACCTGGATCCAGTCAGTGTGGACAACAGACCACCAGGCGGTGTACAAATTTTTTTTATTTGTTTACATAATCTTTCTTTAAACAGGGTAGCCCTAAATATACTAAAGCACTAATTTCATACCTGAAAACACAATGCATGTTCAAAATAATTTAGAATAAATGTCAATTATGCAGTACTGTGTGAAAAATAACAAGTTTGTCAGAACTTTGCAGACAGCCTTGATCAAGGCTAATTGGTCATTTGCTAATTAGTCATTTGACAAATTTTGTAATTAAAAAATCCAAATTTTCAAGTTGCAGAAATATTTGCAATTATGAAATTTAATCCGAAAATCTTTAAAAAACATTCTTTTTAATTCAAACCACTTTTAGCACTATTTTGTGGGTTATTAAAAAAATGATGTACATGACTAATATTTAGTTAGTCAAATAAGCCCCTTTATTCCGTTATGGAACCCGGACACTGGCTCCCGCCGGACTATAGTTGCTTTCACACCGGTATAAGATTCTCTCGCTATTTTTTACTTTACTGGACACAATGGGTTTTTCGTAAATAGACATTGAAATTAACACAAAACTTGCTCTAATGAGATTATTTTTACTGCATTTTGCATTTTTATTAAAAAACAAATTATACACAATTTAGTATACATAAGAATGAATAATATTTACTCAACAGAAAAAAAAATCAAATTTTGAGACACACATTAGCAAATAAACGTGAGACATCAATTATAAAAGCACCTCAAGTCACCTAATTTTCTCAAAATGGCTCCCTTTGTCTCTTACAATGTTAAAAGGTCACAGTTTGGCTAGAAATCTGTCGAATTGGAGGTCATAAATACAGTGATTTATTAAATTTAAGTTCTATCCTTGGAATATTTTAAAACTCCCTCGTATATATATGTGTGAGTTGTGAAATCTTAGCTACAAATCACAAAGCAAGTCACCCAAAACGGCTTCTGAATTCGTATGGTTCAAACATTTTGCATAAGAGATACTTTCCTTGTTGGTTACCATACAGATTGTTTATACTCGTGTGTTTATAATTGATATTTTAATGAATTCAAATTGTTTTCTGATGCGATCCTAACTCGCATTTCAAGATGGTAATGGTAGGAATATCATGCAGCAATGATTAGATCAGATTACCAGTTGTAGAAGTAAGTAGGCCACTTTGTAGTCCTTATATTGAGCGATCAATTACATTGAGTAAATGGTGAGATAGTCTAGGGATATATATTTCAAAACTAGTCTCAGCTAATAGAGTGCAAAGATTTCATTCAATAATAATAATGGCTCTCATGTTTATGGTGCTTATTGTTGGTAATACTGATTGTATTATCAAGTACATTTTGTCTATTAGTAATACACTGAAAGATTATTGTGTTGTGTCAATATTGAACCTCTGAAAATGGTGTGTGTGTTTCTGACTTTGTAGTTAACTGTGTAGTTATTAGTTGGAAAACACATAACTACAACTAGGTTTGGATAGCACCATGTGCAGCCTTTTTTTTTGCTAACTATTTAAATGCTTGAATAATGTATCGGAGAGAGCTCAATTGGAAAAACAATGCTGGATCACAGTATTGAACCTCTGAAAATGGTGTGTGTCTCTGACACTGGTTAACTCTGCAGATATTTGTTGGAAAACCACAAACCACAACCAGGCGGGCGACACTTGTACAAATGCCCATAGACGATTTCGATATCGATATCGAAAAAGTGTATTGATATTAAGGTTGTTATACATATGAAAAAGTGTATTGATACATAAGTTTTGTGCATTTCTTCCAATCTATTTTTGGAAATTTCCGGTTAAATCTCAAACTGATAATGTCTCCAAAAGTATGGCAAAGTATGGTGTTCTGAGTAAAATTTATCGAGTTGTATCAAAATAATAAAGAAAATACGAAATACTTGTAGTAAAATTTCCTAGCTCAAAGAATGGTAAAATACTAATGGCACTTTTGTTTGTCGTGTCATGCAAGACCCTTTTGTTTGTCGTGTCATGCAAGACCCTTTTAATAGAAGAAAAATGTTCAATTTCGATAAGCTACCTAATTAGCTAATAATTTATGCAGTATGACGTAAGATGACGTAGCATAAATTTTACAGCGCTACGTACGACCCGCGATCTATAAGCTACATATTACATGCAGCATGCGTCCACTCTCTTGAGCGAGTGTCCTATCCCGATTTATTTAGGATCCCTGCCACAACTAGGTTTGGATAGCACCATGTGCAGCGTCTTTTTTGCTATTTAAATGCTTGAATAATAATGTACCAGAAAGAGCATCATTGGCAAAACAATGTTGGACTACAATATGGAAACTCTGAAAATGGTGTGGGTCTCTTGGATAACTGTGTATTTACTATAGTAGATTCAACCCATCGTGTCACCGGAGGAAAAGTTTTGGACAGCGTCGATTAGTTGGGAGAGGAGGCACAATATTTGGCGCGATTCACCTGTTTCATGAACGAACTAAGATAATCTGGCCTTTCAAGTTTACACAGAGAATGCCAAGACCGGGTGCCAATACTTGTGTGTTCCTCCGAATCCTCCGTATCCAAAGCGTGGACGCGCAAAAAGTCAGTACATTCAACTCACCGGTTACATTGAAACCCATATGAAAGCAAATAGATTAGTCCGAATGTATTGCGTTAGCGGTTGACTTGAATTGATTTCATTAAGCACAGACTTGATTTTCTCCGCTATTAGATTACATGCTTCATCAAGATTCATCGTGGAATTTTAATTCCATCAACTGCACATCCCCTCATTCAATGGCTATCCTTTTCTGAAAAGTACTAGAGGGACACGATGTGTTGAATCTACTATAGTGAAAACCACAACCCCATACGATAAAACATAGTGCAGCTCTTTTTGCTAACTATACGGGTTAGTAAAAAAAATGACCTTATTGTGTCTGCCATTTTGAGTAACATATATCTACGTATATTTGGGTATCAATCTAAAGTTTACTTCATTATCTTTAATTTTCTGTAAGATCATTCACATAACATGCGGTTAGATACACGGCGGAGCTCCCGTCGTGTGATCAATAGTTGGACTCTTTCCATGATCACTGGAAGTGACAATTGCTGGACGGCTGTAAGGATGGTGGGTCGTATAACACGGAGGCGGCCGAGCTTTGAAAATGCTCCTAGAACCCCTCCCCCATCCGTAAACCCACCTACATTTGCTGAAGGATAAATTATGAATTTAAGAAAATGATTGTATTGTGGTTGAAATATTTGGTGCAAGAGATTATTTTTTTTTTGGCCGAAAATGCATTTTTGGTCCGCACATTAAGCGAAATATTATTTCGAAGTTATTATGAAGCGAAATTATATTTCGAAAAACTAGCGCAACTTTTCAAGCTTCGGCGCTCCGTTGTACGGACCACGCATACCTCTCCGCGTCCGCAATTTGTCATCTTCTCTCATGATGCCCAGCCCTCTACGACCACCAACTTCTCTCAACGACGTCCGCAACACCGCCATATATTCTCCGCATCCACCGAATAGCCGCCAGCTGTCTGATATCTCACCGCGTGAAACTCCCAGTAACAACTACCGTTCCTGTCCAGCAGGTATATAATATATATATATTATATTTTATTATAAAAATATATATATATCTCTCTAATCTCTATATATATATATATATACTAATATGTAGAATATATATATACTATCATGACCGAAGTGGTTTATTTCCAAAACCATACGAGACCTCTCGTAGAAAATAGTATATGCGTAAGAAATGATACTGACAGATGGAGGAGCACCTGACCATTTTATTAGCTTCGAACTATGTGTTTTCTTCAGCAGAATCGTCAGTTTTGTTGAATGGTCATCTTTTCTTGCTACTCCATGGTGTAGGCATAGTAGTATTGTGAATACTTACTCACATATACTCACTATACTCACATATTCCCATATACTCACATATACTCACATTACTCACACTTACTCACATATACTCACATACTACTATGCCTACACCATGTAGTAGCCAGCAAATGATGACCATTACAACAAACTGATATTCTGATGAAGAACACATAGTTCGAAAGCTAAATAAAATGTCCAGGATTGCTACCTTCATCTTTCGTATCATTTCTTACGCATATATATATATATATATTATTCAAAAGTACATTAAATGCAATTAAGGGACGTTAGGGTCAACGTTATCGTCAGTGGTCCACTGAAACAAATAGTGATCATTTACGAAACTTCCAGATCTTCTCCATCCCCAGCAACACTTTGGTTTTCAAGTAAATTAGTCTTAGAGTCAGAGTTGCTTATTGACTGGTTCTGCTGAGGAGGCGTTTTTTCATCTAAAACATCCTCATTCTGGTCTGAAGGTTTGGTTTCTTGCACTCCATCTTGAGACGGCGTTTTACCAGTTTTATCAGAAGTATTAGTGGCACAATTGCCTTTATTGTTTGCTTGTACATCGTCCATAGTGATGTCACCGGTATTTGCGGGTTGTTTATTTGCTTCTGCATCAATATCAGGTTTCTTTTTCATAAATCTGAAAACAAAAATAATATGATCATATCATAACTAACTAACCAACTACTTAACTAACTAACGTAGATTTCCA
This sequence comes from Ophioderma brevispina, assembly GCA_023653785.1. Classification (NCBI taxonomy): domain Eukaryota; kingdom Metazoa; phylum Echinodermata; class Ophiuroidea; order Amphilepidida; family Ophiodermatidae; genus Ophioderma; species Ophioderma brevispina. Next base: position 26,978 of record JAMKCH010004711.1, on the reverse strand, counting down.
AATGAGTGAGACCTCATCAACATATTTAGGTCTGTCTATTCGCCTTGAGAGGTAAGAGGATTTAGTTTAATGGCCGTGGGTAAAAACGTTGATGCCTGTCTGAAGAGTTTTTTTTACTTAAAGAGACATGAGGAGATTTCCCCAATTTTTCTCGAACCACGGTTTTTTACATATTTGGAATGCTTACCAATGTATAAAATCACACCTGAAGTGAATAAGCCGAATACGCCGTCTTTATGTAATAAGATGATAAGTTACTTTCTCGGGTTGTATCATTTACTTGATCCTCGCGTGCATTGAATTGAGTTTCGCTTCGTCATAGATTCTGCTAGAATCATGCATATAAGACCCTCCAATTCTAAAATGTAAAAGATGATAATTTAGTAGTTTCTGTCGTGCACGACAGAAAGTCAAAGCACGGTTTTCTATGGGGAACGATCACGTCGGTTTTCTATGGGGAACGATCACGTCAGCAGGCAAGGTTTGCGGTTTTCTTTTGCACCTGTTTGTCCAATAAGCCTTCGAAACGTTCTCGGTAGGTGGTCTACTACCGATCCAGTGAAATTTGAGGGAAATTCGTGTCCTAAAAAAATCTCCTCCTGTCACTTTAAGTCCTACTTCAAAGATTCAACCAGGTGTTTCAATTGAAGTATCAGGATGAAAACACCAGCAATTATTTAATTAAACATTGCAATGAAGATTTCATATTTTTACTCAATTCCTACTTCTAAGATTCAACCAGGTGTTTCAATTGAAGTATCAGGATGAGACCACCAGCAATTATTTAATTAAACATTGCAATGAAGATTTCATATTTTTACTCAATTCCTACTTCTAAGATTCAACCAGGTGTTTCAATTGAAGTATCAGGATGAGACCACCAGCAATTATTAAACATTGCAATTTGAACACAAGTTGCTTTGTGCAAAATATTATTACTTATCACAGCATAGAAGAAAGAATGCATATATCAATACACATATAACGCAACTAAGTTTTTATTTGGCCACACAACATTATAGAAGATTAGCGCAAAGCAGATTATAAGTTCCTTGCCATCCCGGCCAACCATGGCATTAGTGTTTGTCATTAACTTTCCATTTTGTAAGAACTTATTTCATCAATTTCCAGTGAGCCAATTCAATGCAGCAACTCTGTTCCATGGCTACACTATATTTTGTAATGGCAACTAAGGCCTAGTCTCTATATCGCCATTGATTTAACCCTTACATCAATATCCACCCTCATGAAAATATATGCAAGAAGTCTTACTGAATTTGAAATATACATTAACTAATTAAACTAACTAAACAACTAACTAATTAACTAACCAACCGACCAAGTACATTTACCCCATTATAAAAACGAATAAATATGAAGATGTAAAGCGATGAGGCATTTACCTTTCAATATGAACTTTTATTTGTTCACGCCAATACCATCCAGCCAGTACTAAAACAGGAATCAAGAGAACCACAAGCCAGCCGCAATTTGGACATCCAGATGATTTTCTTCCTGACAAATAAATACAAAGGTAGAGTCGAGTAAATTACCATAGCATATTATGACCAGACTGTTTTTCGTGGTCCTTAAAAATAGCAAACATGTTAATGGTGCATTTCGTGATTTTATCACCTTTTGTTTAATTTATGGCTCACCATGTTCACTAGATATCCTTGAGAGCAGTTGAATTCCCAAAATTTCTGAAAAAACGTTTGTATCACTATGTCTAAGTCCTAGAGATATATTAATAAAAAGCGGCCATCTTCAACGAGCTCACTGGCGGACGCTCAAATGCTACCGCCCATTATACGTAAACCTTACAGCGTGGGAAAATGCACTTGGTTTCGCCAGGCGACTCTCGGTTATAAAATGATTCCTCAGGCATACAAGAACATCGTCAGGTATGTGGTTTGTTCAGAAAGTGCCGTCGCAAAAATCAGCTGTGATGTTTTTTTGCAGATTTTCCATATGGCTTCCAAAATAGCGTGGGCTATTGTATGTTCGTAGTTGCTATGACGAGTCTGACACAGTAGTAGTGCCTACTTCTAATATTGTTATTAATATGGAGCTTTGACTTCGGTAGGTGCGAAACAGCGTCCGCCGACTCGCTCGTTTTTATTATTGGTAATCAGCGAAAATAAGCGTGTTTGTGCCCATTCTAAAGAAGTTAACCGGGAACAGTGCAGCCCAGAGGCCTTGGTCCAATTGGCTGTAGCCTTGTTCAATGCCAGCGCTATACCCACTTCATTTCTTGGGTCAAACATCCGATACAAATATCGTCACAGATCATATATATTAGGCAGGCAGAAATTATGCGAGCAGTGGATCATATCCCCCTCCAGAAAATACAAAATGTGCGAACTTCTTGCAGAGACGTTATATAGGTTTTCCCGAACGATTTCACACAATGTGCATATTTATTTGCAAAACAAAATATTACCAATTTACAGTATTTTACTGGCAGCAATTCTGCAAACAAATTACTATAAAAATTACAGTATACTGTAAAAATTAATTAATTAATTTGGTGAGTAATTGCAGCAAATGTGAAAGTGAAGCGAATACAGGTTTTCCCGATCGATTTCGCACAATGTGCATATTGATTTGCAAAACACGTATTCGTTTTCGTTCACAATTTGTCACAATGAATGTTTTAAAAATGGTGGCCATTATGAATTTTTGCGTTTTAAAAAAAGGGCTCCAAGGTTCTCCTTCTGGCATCCAACGGATTCAGAATCAGCTTAAAAACCTGGTAATAGAAACGTGAAAACATCATCAATATCTAATAAAACAGTGTTAGCAATGAACCGGTATCATGAACTAAAATGCCTTATGTATCGCGATGTTTATATGTATCCAGTGCGTCGCCGCTATGGAGGGCCGACGCCTGCCAATGAAGTAGGCAGATGAAACGAATCTGGATAATACTTTCCTATTCAAAATCATTCATAGTTATTGTTGAGAAAGATAATAGTGGAGCATTATGGTACAATTTATAGGAATCCTCCACACATGACAATCTCATTATTCAACCATAAATATAATAATTGTGAGTAGAAATTTCAGAGACATTATAATATGTTCGACCAAAATGGTCTTTGCGATGCGATAAATTGAGTCTATCTCGGGGTTTCTACATAGCTCCCATAGGCCCCAAATGTTTTTTTTATAATTCTGTCCGTTTACGGACAGAAATACATAATTGCGAATTCTTACAGATACGACAGATTTGCACACGAGATAAAGTACAAATGGATAACGCGTTAGATGATATTAAAATCCCAACTTTTGAGGTAGTCGGGGGACGATCTTGTGGATCACGAAAACCCCTTTAAAGCAAGTGAAGGTCATTGCCAAAATGATACATATTATTTTTTTTTTAAATGAGATAAGACCACAAACCGCTTGTCTATATGCTGCCTTTAAAGAACATGGCACATTGAAAAAATAGTGCGCTCTCATGCTTTTTCAAATTGACATTTTTGCATGGGTGTTGTAAAAGTAATAGCCCCGAGCTAGCCGACATTTGTAACACATCTCAAGTACAACGCTTTGAGTAATTAAAATAGTAGATAGACTAACCGGGCACCCCCTGAAACATAATTCCTAAGTGCCACAAATGGTGCCTTCAGGAGAGGGGGGCCAAGGAAAAAGTTTTTGTACAGGGGGTCAAAGTTATAATTGATCCCCTCGTGCCCTGAAAAGTATACATGTTATTTGTCAACCACAAGATTCAGGAAGAAGGTATAGTTTGTACTATGTACAACGTAAAGTTTAAGAGTTCTAGACTAAAAACGCAAACAATCAATAAAAAGGTCTTTCAGTGTACAGGGTCCAAATTTTTTTAAATTGCTCGATTTGGATAAAAAATGGTGCAACTGATGGGGGAGCTCATAGGATCAAATAAGGAATAAGTTTGAGTGTCTCAAATGCTTGCTAAGAAAGTAGGGGGAAATAATGGTCAAGCCCATTGAATGCAAGGGATGATGACCTTCTGTACCCCTACATCGGTAACTAAGTATTTTAGATTTAAGTTGCCCCAATGTTGTGAAAATGAATCAAATTGTTTATCTAGACTTAATGTGTCAAAATAAGGCATAGTTGCGCATCTGCAATGCATAGTTATCATGTTACTGTAACAAAAAGGTCATAGGGCAACATAGTCAATGGCATTGGACCCTTCATGGACCGTTATCTTGTAAGTAAATATTAAACATAACAAAACGATACTTTTTGGGAGTCCTCTTTCCTCGGCCATACAGTTTTTTTAAAAATATAAGCATATCGTAACTTTCAATGGTTGACACCTGTACAAAATGAGATGACATTTGTTAGCATTTTAGTCTTTTTAACACAAGCCAGTGATCGTAAGTGGTACAAACTATAATTTGGAATCTTTTTACTAGACGACAATATGCATAATTATTCCAACATGATTTGAACATTTTAAAAATGTTTGACCCTGTGTAAAAACAATTAAACTGGCCCCTATTGAAAAACAGTGACACACATTTGAGTAGTTACTAACTACCCAGCATTGACCGAGAGGTATATACTAACTACTAGCGGTGTTAAACCTTTTCTGTTAGGGGGATGTGAACAGAATCCTTAATACGGCCTTATGGCTTTGCCTCCTGCGCGAAATCTGATGAAAATTCCATATGTGTACCCCACTACCTCAATTTCAAGAGGTAACCAAAACTCTATTGCGGGGGTAAGACGCAGTCAGGAGAAGCATTTCTGAGTTAAGGCTTTGGTCATCATTGTTACAATTGAAAGTGTACCTCCTTTCAGGCGTCTGGTGATTCAGCTGTACTGACACGTTCTGTGTGTGGAAACATATTTTTTTTAACATTGATATTAAATTTACATCATTTTGGCCAGTGACTTAGGAACTAGTCTGTTTATCTGTAAGATTTTATTTTCCGTTAGAGGTAGAAAGAAGTCAAGTTGCAATCATGTATGAGCACACGTAACATTCGCAAGTTTCTTATATCTACACTGTTTCAAATGTGCATTAAAATATGGCGTTTGGCTGCAGCTGTACTCCGACGTTTTTACAGTCATTTGCACGTTCCGAGTCCCTTTTTACAGGTATTTTTACGTGTTTAGTCCCGGCTGACAGTCAAAAACAGTGTTTTTAACAGAACCTTTTGAGCAGTGTTTTCATTAAATGACGCAGCGCTAAGGTCCTCTACTCTTTGTTTGTTGTTTGTTTAAGGCGTGGGAAATGGACTTATAATATTGATGCGAATCAGAAACCCTGGTCAACACGTTCAAATTTAGTCAAACTTTCCTTTTATGGGCGTCCTGGGCACTAAAGCTGAACGCATAACGATGGACAAACACTGGCGTATTTAACGAAAACAGCAACAAATACACACCCGGGAGACAGCCGGACATGTTGTAATATGCATATACTTTTACGTGTTCGTATATAGAGTTTTTCAAACAATTCTCCCGCCATTGATTACTCGCCGATCATCGATTGCGGCAGAGGGAACATCAAAGTTCGCTGTTGAATCCCTTCCTTTGTGCGGGTGAATGGGATAAACAGATATAAGTAGGAGACAAGGAGAACGCTCTTCCCTAATTGCAATACGCCACGCCGACTTCCAAATTATATTATCACTTGGCAACTCATTGTTAAAAAGCAATAGACCAACAAATGACACTTCTCTTTCATCCCGATGATCAACGCTGACAGCTGAAAGGTATCCCCGATGCGCAGCCTGTTTTTTACATGTGGAGACGAAACAAAGAAATTGATTGCTTACAGCTGATTTGGATTATTTCATTCCAAAAAAGTCGGAGAATAGCATGTTCCTCAGATGAGTGACATTGAATTCTAGTTTTACTCTACTTTTCTGGCTTTTGAAACCTTGGATGTTTTGTAAACCCGTATTTCTTTAAGTATGATATTTGGAGACGAAATCAACTGATTGGAAGAAAAATTCCGCATCTAAACATGACACCAAACTTGACAGTGCCCGAAGTTGCCCGTTTTTTCTATTTTGTCCCGAAGTTGGCCATATTTACCACAACATTGTCACTGTTTATATAATATATACATCGATGCAATGTTTACGACACCTGCCGTCGCATTATATGAGCTCGTGTTGGTATGTAATGTTTTACGATCTGTTTTACCAGCGCGGCGATGATGATCGGTCAAAGGGGTTTTAATAGCTTTCTCCTTCTCTCCTACCTCTATGAACAGATTAAAATCGGATGGTGGAAGTCGATGTGCTTCCTTCCTTCCATCTTATTTTTGGATTCAAACATCAATTTTAGTCTGGTCAACATCACTACATCAACGTCAACGTCAACTACATTCACTAATCTCTACACACTGGATAGCTGGGCCGGTGCGAAAAAGTGACGTCAAGCTACATGACCGTCAAATTAATTATACCAAAGTATTATTTCCAAATCATTGAATATAGTTAGCCATTATAAGACATGCACTACTATATTATATGGGGGGGTTAAGAAAATCTGTGTTTAAAATAAACCTCAAATCAGAAAAATATGGTTTTCCCATTATAATAAAAAAAAACCTTCTCCCTGGTAATCTAATGGTGCGTCTCTATCCATTTCTCACCATTTGGCATGTTGGAGATGTCTACCGTAATAAGGTTAACGCGATGATTCGAAAGGGCTTGTATCTAATATATACGCGTCACGTCACGTCGCGTCGCGTCGCGTCACGTCACGTAAAGTTACGTCGCTGGATGTTTCCCCTCGGTAGTGAGTTATTTGTATTATAATTATGCTGTTTTCTTCCTTGTATAGACTATGATTACATGTTCGTTAGTGATATATCAAGCTTTTCCTCACCAAACGCTACGTGTGTTTTTTCCTTGGTTACCGGAACTTATTTTGAAACCCAATAGCCCGTCTCCCAGGCACACACCACAAAAACAATGAAGTCCATTAAAATACACGTAAAAATATACACTTTTCCCTCTCTGTTTTGGCGTCCCTCGTGACAATTATGATTTCACAGGAAGTGAATTGAAACTTTTTCAATATTTCTTTTTGAAGATAAATTCTTTTATCCGGGGCCCGGCCTCGAATATAAAAGTGACGGGGCTGTGTTGCCGACAAATTAATACATGGGTATTTTCAGCCGATGAAAGGCAGACACAGAACAGAGGTTATTGCGTGAGAATCCCAAAACCAGGACCATCGTGGAAGACCAGGAAAAAAATGGGCGAAACACTGAGGAAATTGCATAAAATTTGTCCAATATTCTTGTAAAAATGTTAAACAATTCAGAAAAAACTTGCAATAAGTTTAGATTTCCGGGGAAAAATTCAAACATTCTGTCCTGTACACGGTCTTTACTGACTGATCAGTTAATTGATTTAAAAGTGGGCCTTGGGTGACAGCAAAATAAAAGGATCTTGCGTGAGAGCGCATTGAAAAAAGAAGGGTCATTATGTGGCCACACCTGCCCGTCATCTATTATCAGCCGATTATCAGTACTTGAGTCCCCCCTCGGTCTATTATCGATCGGGCATACAAAAAAGCGCCACCATATAAAATTGTGTGTCCCTCTTTCAAATTATATGGTGTGTCCCCAGTGTTAAATAGTGGTCAATAAGTCCTTTAAAATACCGGTTCCTTACAAGTAACCAAGTTTAACGGATATTTTGGATACAACTTTTTTTTGATCAAGACGATTTGTTATGGTGTGGTGAAACTACGTCATGCTGCAATATTTATTAAAACTTGATATTTTTGCAAATTGCTTTACTTCGACCAGCGGAGAAAGACCACATTACCATTACTTGCGACGTAACGCTACGCTACGCGACGTGACGGTGCGCGTAGATTAGATATAAGCCGTCGAAAGTCTAAGAAAAGATTTTAAGACAAAAGTTAATGAGTGTTTTGGTAATTCTGGTCCATTTTTGAATCTTTGAAAAATATCCTCCAAAGAAGAAGTCTATCAACCCTTCACTCTTGTAATTGATGGTAATGTTCTTGAGACTGACTCTGATATTTCTAATGGATTTAACATCATTTTGTAAATTTGCACGTAATTTGATAGATGATGGTGACCATGACACCGATATTTATGATATGAATGTAATGGTACTATGGCAGTAATGTAACTTCCCTCTGTTTGGAATCTTCCATAGTATCTTGTGATTTTGTAAATACGAAATATTGAAAACTGAGTGCTGGTAAGGCAACAGGTCTTGACGATATTGGTGTATACTTATCATTAAATTGCAAGACCACCATTATTGAAAGTCTTACTTATATTTATGAAGCATGTCGTACAGACTGTGGTTTCCCACCTGAAGGGAAATTGGCAAAAGTTGGTCCCCTTCATAAAGGTGGTGACTTAAATGATGTTAATAATTATATGGACAATTTCCATTTTAGCCTGCCCAGTAGATTCTTGACAGAGCCGTCCAAATCAATTTATTCTTTTTTGAACCAAAACAACATTCTAAATTCACGTCAGTCTGGTTTTTTTCCGTCCACGACACTCTACGGAAACATGTCTTGTTAATATGACGACGATTTGGTTGAACTATTAATGAAGGGAATATACTTGGCTTTGCTTTCCATAGACCTACGAAGGCATTCGATACTGTTACCATCAATTTTATTACAAAAATTACATGATATGGTGCCAATGATGCTACTTTGAATGGTTTTTTCAATCCTATTTTAACTAATAAGTACAAAAGGTTTGTTTAAAAAAGTCATTTTCAAACCATTAGAAGTAAATACAGGTTTGGCCACAAGTATTATTTTAGGTCCATTGTTATTCATTTTTTTATTAACACTTTAGTAGTGTGCTAAACACGGTAACATTTTTATGTATGCTGACGATACAACATTGTCTGTAAGTGGCAATAGTATTAATGAATTTCACATAAATTTAGAGGCGATCTTTGTCTCTATGCAAATTGTTATGTGAAAATAAGTTTTTTTAAACATGACAAAGCGAAAGTTTATGTTGGTTGGAACTCGTGCTAGACTTAATAATATTTAATTATAGTTATTTTTAGGTTACGTACAAAACACTTCACTTGAAAGCGTTCACTACTTCAAATGTCAGGGGTCTTACTCCGCTGAATTGAATTGGCATAAACAAGTTCACGAAGAAACGAGAAAATACTTGTTAAACTCGCATTTTACGTCGTCTTAATTTTTAGCTTGATTCGTAACTCTTAACACCGTTGTATAAGGCAGTAATTTGATACAACCACATTTTGATTATTGCAATTTAGTATGGTTGGTCGTTTACAATTGAAGATTATGAGTACATTAATGTTTTGCAAAAAAAGATGTGCTCGTGTTATATTAGGTGTCCAAATTCTCTTACCCCTTCACGACAAATGTTTCACGAGCTAAACGGCAAAGCTGTCTGATCTCATCAATATTTTACTGCTTTAATGGTCTTTAAATGTTTGAATGGTCTTGCACCACCCTACAAGCAATGTAAATTTAATTATGTACGTGATAATCACGCCTGTATCACACGACAATCCACAGCTGGTCTGTTGGCATTACCTCCAAGAAAAGGTGTTGATTTAGAATGTTTCAAACATGGTTTTAGATATAATGGGGTTAAAGTATGGAATAATGTAGATTCATCTGTTAGATTCTCACCAAACGTGCAATCCTTTAAAGATATGTACAAAGCTTGTAACTGGAAATAATATATTATTGTATTGCAATCACTTTGACTCCTTTAAATGTGTTATATAATTATTACATTTTGCAATGACTTTTTAAAGTATTGAATTTTATGGGTTATGGGTGTATATTACATTGTTTCATGATTGTATGATTTTTTGTTGTTACTTTTACTTTGTATGCATTCTGATCACTGTAAATATTAAGTTGTTTAGTGTTTTTAACTTTTTATATCTATCAATATTTAGGTGTTTTATAAGTTTATGAATTTGTTTTCCAATTAATGTCATTCGGTTATGTATTTAATTATCATGTTTATATTGTATTTTAATGTAATTTTATAGTGTTTTATCATGTATGTAAGTGTAACAGGGCCCTGTGTAAAAAACAGCTGATTGCTGATAGGGCCACCCTGTATAAAGATAATTTAAATAAAATAAATAAATAAAGTTTAGTATGTGGCCATCGCAGATTTTCACTGTCCCAAGATCGGCCATCTTGGGACAGTCATAACGCAGTGCTTCCGGTGGCTTCACTTGGCTGATTGGCAGCTCTCTACACGCTCGCTACCCAGTGTGTAGAGATCAGTGACTGCTAACTGGAATTCAGTAACGAAAATTGGTGGAGGGAAAAATTCTTCACCGGATTAGCCTTTGAGGGTAAAATATGTTAAGCAGCTGCAAAAAAGGACGTGCATTTTTGGTTTTTAGTAGATATTATTACACCTCATGAATATTCCTGAACATAATCATGCTATTTGGCTGATTAATATTACAAGTGCTATTTCCCTAGGAAAAATAGTTCGGACTGTTTCCCTACAACCTCATTCCCATTGAGGTGTAATAAAACAAATGCTACAAATACTACGGGGAAATAGACCACGCTATTTTCCCTCGGAAGTGACTACGGGTCTATCACCCTTCACCCTTCGGGTTTGGGGTGATAGACTCGTAGCCAGTACCTAGGAAAAACAACGTGCACTATTTCCCTCTAATCATGTAGTATTTGTATGCTATGAGGATGGAGCCTCGCCATATGAAAATTTGAATGATTTCATGCGATTGTGTCGCTGGTGACAGCTATTGCATATCTAATGAGCTTATCTGCATAATCTATGTAAAAATAGCAAATTATAAAAGGTTACCGTAGAAGCAAAATAGAAAATGCATTATTATACTTATTGCAGATGGTATGAGAAAATTACATTTTATTAGATGACCTCATTTACATAATTTATGCACAAAAAATCACTACAAATGTTCCAGGTGATCGCGAAAGCAGGTGAGACTCGTGGTTCGAGAACCGCCTTATCCGATATCTAATGACAGATTTTTTTATTAATGCAGTGGTAAGAGCGTTCGGCCTTGGTGTTGAAGTTCGAATCCTACTCGGACCAGAGAATGGAAAACTCTCCCATGTTAATCAAACAGTGACTCTATTTAAGTTGGGGAAGGCGAAGGTGGCAAAGGGAGAGGAGATGGGCAACACCCTTCATATGCCGTGCCTCTAGAAACGCTGGGTCTCTAGCACCCACCGCCCCTACGTCCTATGCGCTATGGGACCACCTTTACCTTTAGATTCTTCTTCTTGCGTATGAGGCAGCAGCTAAATATGTTGTAAACGATGGAGCCAGCTCACTGTTGATTGGTTGGGGTTTGAGTAGTCTATGTCCACCTGTGGTCGAAAGGTAGGGCACTCATATGGAGAACCACATTGGTAGGCTGGAGATGGCCGCAGCCACCGACTCCTGTGCGAATCCGGTTTAAGGTGACCCATTCCTTGCATGGAAGATTGCTACCAGGTGGTAGTTCTGTCATAGGTGTAATAATGAGTTGGTCTGGTCTTGGAGTATCTAGCAGGGCAGTATTCCATGTCTGTAAGATGGGGAGCTGGAGAGTTTAGCAGCGTGTCGACAGAAAGGTCGACGAGAGCACAGTCTCTGTCTGCCGAGCTTGTGTGATTCTTTGACAGTGTTATGCAGCAGGTGCTTGTTGTCCAGCAGAGCCCTAATCACTTTGTGCGTGTGGTGTTCTCGCCGAAGCACTGCAGGTGCAATGCCTGAAAGCACTGGTAGAAACTCCAGATGGAGTGATACGGAGGCAACCAGTAATGGTTCTCAAGGTCTCGTTGGGGCGGCATATTTAGCAGCACTGTAGACCAGAGCCAAGGCGGTGGTGCGTAGAATCGTTGGGCTGGCACCTCATGAGGATCCAGCAAGTCGGCACAGGAGGTTATTCCTCGAAGATACCCTGGCGCATACGGACTCGAAATGCTGCCGTAAGTAAGCTGCCGGTCAAGTTTTACACCACAGATAGGTTGGCGTAGGAGTGTATGGCAGAGGCGCTCCATGAGGTTGATTTGAAGCTGGCGAGGAGCCACTTTGTTGTTGCTGATGGAAGGCAGACAGTGGTCTAGGCCAATAGTATTTGTAAGGGTTTTTGTTTTAGCCTGGACATTTTTGGTAACAAGCTGATTTTTTCAGGATAGGTAAGGAATATGTGTAGAATATGAAAAAAGTCCCCGAAAATCCCCTAGTGGCATTCTTCAAAAATCAAGATGGGTCCAAAATGGCCGCCATTTTTTTTTATTTTGTTCATAATTTCCAAACCCATACAGCATAGAAACAAAAGGTATCCAAAAATAGTTTTGAGGAGAAGGATTACCTATTAAAACACTATAAAGATGATTAACCTTTGCAAGTATCCAACAATCCAAAATGGCGCCCCATTTGCTGCATTTCAAATCCGTATATGGATGAAATATGAAAGATGGTCAATTTTAGATAATAAATTAGGCCACAAAGAATCATACGATTTGGTTGGTACTTCTAACTACCAGACTAAAATTAACTAGCTAAAAAGGACAAAAGTTGTTTCGTACATAGTACTAAGCTATGCCTATGAATAATTAATTCTTAAGGTACATCATTAGGCTCAATAAAGCTGTGGAATGTAATAACCATTACCGAGAGAGATGTGACGTAGATTCCCCTTATGTATGACAATTAGGTGAAAGATTCAAGTGAAACTGAAAATGAAATAAAGAGAGTGAGATGAGTCAGCACTAATGTAAGATTTCGATTGTGGAAAGAGAACAGTCATGAAAAGCTCAAAAGAAACCATGTTGATCAGGCCCGGGACTCCTTCCGGGGACCTCACATTCACATGAGTGGCCAGTGGCCTGTGACTCTCCACAATCGCAGCCCGGATCGGTTCGTTGTTCGTTCGTGCAAGTCCAAAATCACAGTGGAAGATCCTCTTTACAGCTGATGAGTTTTCATCATCCAGGTTGATCAGGCCTGGAATCCTATTGGGGACCTGTAAACCTCACAGTCATCTATGAATGATGTGGCTAATGGTTGTGGCTCTCCACAATCGCAGTTTGGTGATTGTTCTACTCCGATCTTGTGAAGGAAGGTCTTTGTACGACCAACGCCAGTTATGAGTTGTTGGGGTTGACCCAGGCTTTCCTATCAAGAGCACAAGCCTTTGGGCTTGGCTAGCGGGCTGTCCACAAACTGCTTTAGTTCAAAGTAGAGGATGACCTTTGCTCAAACCATCTGTCATTGATCCAAGATGATCGATAGGGATATGTGACTGCAGTGTCATGGATTGGGTAGCAAAGTGCTTCCGTGGAATTATTTGATCATCAAAGGGTGTTGGTGGTGGCACTAGGCCACCAGGTTCATCACATTCTTGGCGAGCTTGATGTCGTCTGAAGGTGCCTCCTAAATTTTGCAGGAGCTATGCCAGACAGAATTGGGAGGGTAGTCTACAGGGCGTTGCCAAAAGCAACACATGCACATTCAGAACGGACTTCATCGTGTGAATGTACGCTGTGACTCCGATACTGGTGCAGCGTATTCAGCAGTGGAGTATGCCAAGCAACAGTTGATGTGTAAGGTGTCAAAGGATGCACCCCCATCCAGTTCCTGCGAGCCTTCTGAGGAGGTTGACAGAACTGCGGCTTGGCAGCGGATCGGTGAAAAAGCCCCACATGATCATGCGATGAAGCGCGTTGTATGGCCTAAAGCAGCTGTAGTCTGCCGGGTGGACCCATGCCTCCCACCGAGGTCACAGCCCCAAGCCTACAAGATTGGCTGTCCCCAAATACTGCTTCGGTCCAAGGTAGAGGACGACCACCGTGAGCGTCATCTGTTATCGATCCAGGAACACCGCGATTGCAGCATCATTGACTGGGCAGAAAGCAATTCCATGGAAACTCTCTTGATCCCCGATAGTGTAGTAGATAACCATAGCATCGTGCACTTCTGGAAAAAAGCAGAAACTTGGCACAGACATTCCTTGGGTGCACAAAGCAAACTTAGAAGGGGTGCCCAAAAATCGGACCTCAGTAATGACGTCATATGCCCCGCCCCCTTTTTTGCATATTGCTTAATTAGTCAAAATGGAAATTCATCAGAAACCTTTCAGTTGTGTGTATCAAATAAAGGCTGGAACCTAAAGATTGTCTTAAAGATACTTTTAGTAGGGTATCTTAGCATTGGGCATTATAGGTCATTAAAGGTCATTGGAGGTCATTTGATATTAAAGTTTACCAAAATTTGTATCAAATTCCATCACATGACGTGCATACAATAAAGGGCAGTCCCGTGATTATGTCAAAAAACAATTTGCCATTGTAAAAAATGAAAAATCATCCAATACTTGATTTTTGTTTCATATCAAAATGTAAATACTTGTTAGTTTCATGGAACAAAGAGAGCATATCAATTCACAATTTAGATTTTGTTTGGATATTACAAAAAGTGGACCTTGCTGTTGCCGTAATTCCCAAAATGGCATGATCAAAGCCTTGTACTACTTTTTTAGTTATTTAAAAACAGAGATTACAAATTTGAAAGATGGTTAATAACTTTTTGATTTTGTCTTTTTAAGAATCTGTTCATATTAAGAAATGAGGAACATTCGTTGAGGATTTACAAATTGAAACATTTCTGAAAAGTAACGTCCACAACGGTTATCATGGGAAAATTTAACCCTAAAGATGACAGCTTTGATTTTATTTGTTTTTTAATTTACTGATTTCTTTAACTTTTGTACAGGATCTGTAAAAAAACTAATAAGTTTTTTGCAAAAGGGGAGCTGTTACTAAAACAGGAGTAACTCAAAAAGTACACTTTGTGTGTACGTCCACAAAGTACAATTGCAAATTCAAAAACATGCCTACTTAGAAGTTCGGGTCCTATAGTCACTGGTTACCTTTTCCATGACAAGTCACACAAAGTCCAGAGCAAAAAAAATATTGTGTGGCGAGTGGCGAGCCACTTGCAGCACTAAGCAATAGATGGTAATTTCCTGCGGCCATACTTCAGCAGTTCTCTACGTAACCTTGGATTATTTCAGGTGGCAAGGGTCTACAATAGCTTTCAGGAGTTGTGAAAATTTCCTGAGTAGTAGCTAGCAGTACAACCAGCGATCTAAGAGCTGGAGTTTTTTGATGGGCATTGCGGAGAGAATGTATTATAGCCTTTTTGATTATAACCCAGTCGATGTCTCAAAGCCCTGTGATATTTCAGGAAACAATTTTATGAATGGAATTGAAATCCATAAGGCTCCTGGCAAAGAACCGGGGTGCTAGTGCTCCCAAGCACCCTGTGTATAGAACGAAAAGTCTTGGGATAGCAAGTGCACATCAATATCACATCAAGATATATGAATCAAGAAATGATATCACAGTATTGGAAGGTTGGGCTTTGGCATCATGTTCAAGATGTCCCTTTATGCATTGAGAGTCTGTAACATACGGTATATTACATTCATCAACAAGCCCAAAGTCTCTCGTCTTTCAAATTGTATTCCGATATGACAAGGAGGCTGTAGCACTACACCGGTCGGTGGTGTGAAATAATTTAAACTGCCTTGACAAGGTTAATAATGTAACAAGTCTAAAAACTAGAAAAGGATCCATCAAAAGTAGTTGGGGAGTGCAAAGCATTTCCGTTCAAGCTTTTGCCCAAGTATAAAGTGCTGAGACTTGATGGGTGCGCCAGGTCCTTGTCATGTTGCCAGCTTTCAGAAGTGAATTAGAAGTTCAGAAAACACGGCAATACCTGACTTCTTACAGACATTGTTGTTCCAACAAAGATCACAAAGATGTTTCAATCATGTGTCCACCGCACAGAGCATTTCTATGTGGAGGCCAAGCAGTTGTGGTCTGTACGCGTTGACAGTCACCAAGGAAAACTCTCAAACTCTCTTCATTGTTTTTATTTATTCAGTTTTGTCTTTTTCTTAAGAGATTCATTAATTGTGCAGAGTTTTTTTTTGTTTCCTGGACGTGAGTTTCTACAGTTTTGGACATAGGAGAGAAATGCCTGTGCTTCAAGTACTATCTGTTTTTAATGGCGGTATTCTGTGAACTAGTGTGTTGGGACCTCTGTAGCCAGTTTCGATAAAGGTCAGCAAATGGTGATTTGTGGCGCAATTGTTACAAGTCCCTTCAGAAATACTACCATATCTGGGTATCTGTAGAACTCCTAACACCTCCTCATTTTTATCCAATTTATTGTGTGCATTAAGCAAAAATCTAGATAAATTTAACACATAATACAGCCTTTTTGGACAGGAACGTCGTTGGATTGGACTTTTCTTCTGTTGACCTCTTTTGTACGTCTTTTTTGTATATTACTATAATTTTATTTTTTACTGATATAATTATATTATATGTTCTATTTTGATTGAATACTTGACCCGAAAATCCTACATCTGTATCAATACGTCAATCGCTCTGGAACTCAAGCTATTAACGTTTTAAAAAGTGTTATGAATTTTTTTTTTAAATTATTTATTTTACATTTATTCAGTTGGTAAATTGTTTTTATTTTTCATTTTTGTGTGTGGTTGAAGGAACAAATTTAAGAGGGAATGCCATGGCCATTTCACCTGATTTTGAAGGACATTTTTAAGCTATTTCCAAGCTCCCTTGTCCCCAGTGACCGGACTTGCAGAAAATCGGCAACATCAACCTGGTACAAACATTAACCATGGAATTGACCATTGTTATAAATATCTGCAAGCAATACGTCAGGCTTTAATACGTAGTCTTAAACTTCCACTTAAAACAACGCTTTTCACAAAGATGTACCACAAACGGCAATATATAAAACATTCGGGGATTTATAGGTTTAGTGTGAATATACTGCAAAATGGACTAATAAGACTAAATTAAACCAAAAGCGATCGTGATATGTAGGAATAATGGGGTCAATTGTTGTACAGGGGTAAAAAGTGTAATTGTTCGAATTAATAAAGTATAGTTCGACAGTATCTGGGATGATTAGGTTTTCTTACATAGCCATAACAGTTCAAGTACTGGGTAAAATGTTGGTCCAATTTCTCCAAATGGTTTTAAAATTTGTTCATTTGGTCACGCTAGAATACTAAATTGTATAAGATTCTTAGTTTGCAGTTCAATATAGTTAGTTATAGTTAGTGACCTCACCCATAGCCCCAGTCACATTTGAATTTCGTAATTATGCAACCAGACTGATCATATATGGTGCAACATTATATCTGGGCTCATATACCAGGTAGCCACTAATTACTTGATAAACAAAAAAAAATGGGTAAATCTAAAAAATTTTACCACATTGTGACCTTGACCAAGTAAATCCTTGAAAGGCGAATGAAAAATACTTTTCGGCTCATTTCGACCATTCCCATTTCCTATTGGACTGTGGTATAAACCTGCCCCATACCACATTATACTACTTTGGATTTGGTAAACTGGTTGATTAGTTGTTCTTAACACGTTCCCGGACTTGGGGTCACTTCTGACCAGATTCACTTCAGTGGTTCAATTGTTTTAGGCAAGTCAACCTTGACAATGTTCAAAACCTAGCGAGACAGAGCGATGTGCGCAGAGCCCAAGATTTTAGCCAGAGTGTCTCGCCGCGAGGCCGATTTATCAATGAAATCGCAACCCGATATCAGCTCATGTGACACCATGTTTGCCGACGGGAGGCAGTTATGCAAATATTTATCGCTAAGTCCCTGGTGTGTGAGGGCCTGTGAATGTGCCTAGCTCGGGTCCGGGGAAAGGATTAAAGGTTTTCCCAATACAATTCTGGAGGAAATAGATATGGTGCAATAAGTTTTAGTCAGTATGTTTTTCTTTATTTGACGGGCATATCAATAACCTGAAAATAATTGCAAGTGAATATAATTGTTATAATTTAAAGGCATTTATACAGGACCCGCAAGTTACGATTACTGTGTGTCATACTAATAATACAAGGGGCGTGGGTATAGGCATTATTGTTGCAGTAAGTAGTTGTATGTACTTCTCCACTGCAATTTTCTCAACATAAACCATAGGAGGGACCAATGGGATATCACAATTTTGATTGACACTTTGACACCACGCCTTAACTACGGTTATCAGCCACAGTACTGGACCAATAGTATCGTATGACCTTTAAGGACCCCAACTGACTGCTTACAAAAATATTCAATTTTAGGATCATTTAGACTTACATGTCCAAGCTTAATTTGATACCAAACTGATATGATTATTGACGTAATGATTGTAACATACTACGAAATATTGTATAAAATAAGGGGGCGGGGCATATGTGTCATTAATGAGGTCCGAATTTGGGCACCCCTTCTGAAATGTTTAATTCCCAAGGAAAGGTTGTTTTTTTATGCCACAATTTCATGCTTTTGTCCAGAAGGACGATCTTGGTGAAAATTAGGACTTATCTACTTCCTACGAGGGTGTTGGTGGTGGGACTATCTAGGCCACACCAGGTTCACTACACATTCCTTGGCGAACTTGATCATCTGGAAGTTCCTCCCAAGGTTTGCAGGAGCTATGCCAAAGTGAAACTGGAAGGTATTCAAAATAGGCGTCCCAAAGTCAACCACTAACAAGTATCATTACATCATTCAGAACACATCACAATCCCGTGCGAGTGACACCGTGACTCCAAACAGGTGCAGCAGACTCAAAAGACTCACCCCACTCAGCCCCTGCGAGGGCCGCCTGGGGAGGACCGACATGGAGGCCGCGTCTTTGCGTTCCCCTGCGTACGGGCGGTCTATTAAGACTGATTCGTCTGCTCCAAAACCCGTCTCGTACGGAAAACTGTCTCGAGTGTTGTGGTTAACTACGCAACGGAGTGTTGGACCGTATGCAGTGCCCAAATTGGCGCGGGATCCCGAGCACGGCCGTTGGAGCGTAATCGACCGAGTGTCTATGCTAGGAAAAAACAGCCAAACAGCTAGAGGCAACTGTGAAAGAGCGTTTTTTGATGGGTATAAGTCCCCTTACAGGGGGACTCTCAACCATATCAAAAAATTAAATATGTTTGTTTTCATTAATTTTCAAAAGGAACCTAAGTAAATAAATGCCCTAAAATTTGAAACCAAAAATATGTTATTTGCGGATGCGCGTACACGTTGCCATGGTGACGCGGCAAAAAAAGGCTCGTAAAATGGCCGGATGCGATATATTTAAAAATGATATTGTATTGCATCTGGGACTTTACCAAAACTGTACAATTACAAAAATTCTTTGCCCACTCGGGGGAAAAAAGACTGTATAATAATAATAACTATTATTTCAGTCCAGAGCCATTTTTATTCTGTTATTTTTGAACCCATGGTTTGGATTTGGAATGGGGTATAAGTCCCCTTAATTGGCGCAAGCTGGTGAAAGGCAAGGCAAATGATGTCCTAAGGTGTGAAAGAAAGTGGAAACTCTGAATTAAATGTGGATTGTATATCTGGAATATCATTATGTTCAATAGCTATACAATATTTTAATGGTATTATTTGATTCCAATAACTTTTAAAATTACTATATTTAGTCTGTTTTTTTTTTCTGAACACTTGCGGCTTCAACATTTCTGCATGCAAATATAAAAATGGCGGCCATTTTGAATTTTGAATACTCGTCAGTGTTGAAACTCCTTGTTGTATTTTAAATAGATTCCTCATACTCAAAAACATATGTTTGGATATGTTTGATTTGTTTTTAACATGTATAGTTCCAAAAATATATAAAAATATATTAAAAACGGCCATTTTGGACGCCATCTTGGATTTTGGAAAATGCCACCAGGGGATTTGCGGAGACTTTTTGTCAGGGATAGTACACATGTTCCAGCACCTATACTGAAAAAATCAGCTTGTTACCAAAAATGTCCACCTATTTGGCTATATGAGCTAATACTACTGGCCTATCTTGGTTTCAGTCAGCTTCAGTCTCCAGGTCTTGAGATATTCTGCAAGTAGGACCATATTTGCAGTAAGTGTACTTTCTACTTCTGTCCAGCTGCTGTCCGAGTTGAGAAGGGCAAGATCGTCGGCGTAGCCATATTGTCTAGATGTTGTTTGAGGTAAATCGCTGATATACAAGTTGAACAGCATGGGAGCCAGTACAGATCCTTGTGGTACTCCATTCCTGAGACGATGCAGACAACTACTCTGCCCATCACTGGTCTTGAGAATAAAGCTACGGTTTGCAAGCATGTTACAAATGAATTGTACAAGGTGACGATCCAGGATGGTCCTGAGAAGCTTGAGTGTCAGGCCTTGGTGCCACACGGTGTCGTATGCTGCAGTAAAGTCTACCAAGATGACGCCTGCCTTACGACGCTTTTCAAAGCTTTCCTCAATATCATTTGTGAGTTTACAATCTGGTGGACAGTGCTCCGGCCACGGCGAAATCCTGCTTGTTCGTCAGGCAGATGGGGCTCGACGACGGGCTCCAGCCGGGCCATCCTCTCAAGGAGTTTGAAGGACACAGTAGTAATATTGGGCGGTAGTTCTTAGGGTTGTCGACAGGCTTGTTTGGTATGGGGAGTGCGATGATAGTAGCCCTCCTCCAGATCTTGGGTAAGGACTGGTTTGTAAGGCAGCATGTGTAGAACTCCTGGAGCCATTCAAAACATCGTGGGCCGCATTGCATCAGGAACTCCGCTGGTATGTTATCAGGCCCCTGGGCCTTTCCACTCTTTAGTTGGCTGATGGCAGAGGTAAGCTCATCTCACACGACCGGTCCACGCCGGGGGCTCGACGAAGTTTGGTGATCTCTTTTTTAACAGAGGGAGTGTGATCCTTATCAATGTTCTTGAAACGACCATTTGCGAGGAGTTGCTCAGCGATTGAATTGGCAGTCACTGGACATTTCGATGGTTTGGAAATTCTGACGGTGAGGCGGTTATAGTCTACCAGGCCTTCCTGCTGGAGTGAGTGA
This sequence comes from Ophioderma brevispina, assembly GCA_023653785.1. Lineage (NCBI taxonomy): Eukaryota > Metazoa > Echinodermata > Ophiuroidea > Amphilepidida > Ophiodermatidae > Ophioderma > Ophioderma brevispina. The sequence continues at coordinate 6,083 of JAMKCH010004711.1, read as the reverse complement.
AGTCGATTCCTTGGACTGTCTCCTCCCAGCGCTCACGGAGTTTCCTGTCCAAGCAGTTTGTCAGATCTGAAGCCTTGGATGACGCTTCTTCCCCGATTTTCAGAATTCAAGAAATCATTGTAGAGAGTATCACATTCCTCATGCCATGATGGGGTATAACTGCGACGACAGCCACGTGGGATGGTCTTCTTTGCTATATTAATAAAGAGTTTACACAGTGCTGTGTAAGAATTGTCCAGGTTGGAGGAGGTTGGTGTCGGGAGGTTGAGCAAATCTGAATCCACCAGGTTCTTAAACTGGTCCCAGTCTGCCTTGCGGAAGTTCCACCTTTTCACTGGCTTTGTTGGTAAAGGCTTAGCAAGGCTCTCCTGAGCGATCAGTGATGGTCTGTGTTGGGACTTCGGAGAGCGGTCGAGAACAGTACGGTGAACAGAGATGGTGTCCATGTTTGCAAAAGCAAGGTCGGGGTTTGTAGTTGTATTCCACCTTCCAGAGTACAAACTGTCTGGTTGCTTGGGGTCGTGCAAAAGTTGTACGCCGGATTTGGAAGCCCAGTCCTCTAGGGTAGCCCCGTCAGGGTTGGTATTCCTGTAACTCCAGGTAATGCTATTACTGTTAAAGTCACCAGCGTAAATAAAATTTGAGGTTATAACTTGTTAAGTATATTGTAATATATTTCAAGCACGATTTTACTGTAAGCATAATTTGCACTTTATCCCATGTAAGATTTTAAAAAGCTGTTAGAAAAAATGTGCAATGAAAAGTGGATTATTTATAGTCAATTTGACAACAGCGGTCCCGACCATATTTTTGTTATTTACTCAGTAAGCAATCTCTATGTACCTGTGGTAGAAATTTGTGTGTTAGTCCATTCCATTGTCGTTGACGATTCAGTAGGGCGTGGCAAAGAAGTTGTCGGATTTACTGTGTACGAAATGGGTTATTAATGTCGTTACTAACTTCTGCAGATTATGAATCTTATTACTTATATAATAACTGTATTTTGAGTGGCCAATTTTTATAAAATTGAGTTCCCTTACAGCTTACAGAGAGTAAGAAAACATGAATATGCCCTAATATATGGCATGGCATGAACTTATAAGATTAACCTTTTAATATTTCCTTCATCAAATGACCAAAAACGATGCAGTACTTAATTGTATTCTTTTTATTTTTCTTTAAAGTGTTGTTTATTTGGGTTTTTTTCATAATAACTCAAGTAATTACGAAAGACTTCAGCGTTTCTTTGGCTCCAACTCAAAATCTATCTTACACTCTAAACACGCAGTTGACCGCTAGAATGGGTAAGGGGGAGTCAAGCATATTTTGTTCTTGATTTGTATTGTAATATGTGGTGAATTTACTTTAAGCCTAATTTCTAAAGAGAGATGCACAATAATTTATACCAGCTTTGTTCTCGACTATACCAGAGATCATTAGCAACGAGTCCCAGCAAACATTAGGTTATTAGGATATCATTCTGGCAATACAGGACACGGCAAACGGTATAGCGCCAGTGTGAAGCCAATACGGTCTAATTGCGGCAACCGTTATCATTCCATACTTATAGTATACTCTCTGCGCGTATTGGTCTTTATTGGACCACTTGGACTCATGGCATATTACGGCCCCCTTTATTGGCCGCAACTCAGGTAAAAAAGTTTGCACGATCAGACCCGCGATAATGAAGTATGGGCTTGATGATGTTTAAACGCACGCGCAGTGCGAATTTCTTTCCACTGACCCATCAGCACATCATTGAACGTTATCTCATAATATAGGTTTTAAAATAAAGGTGACCTGGTCATACCGGTAGTAATACAACGCTGGCCCAACATTGGTCCAATTTGTTGAAGTGTGGGGCGTGGTCTCCAATGACCTCTCTTTTTTTTCATCAAAATGTTAAGTTTTTGACAATTTTATTTCTGAAGTGATATATGCAACTTTTTTTCGCCCACCATATGATTAGTAATGATGCGTTTGGTGATCATTTTTCGGGATAGTTTCATTAGGGAAGCGATGTAAACACACAATTTAACTCAACGTAATAAACTTGACACCACATGCGCATTTTATTGCCACTTCTTCGGAAAGTGACCTCTGTTTAAAATTGTTGCGCTTTTGACATTTTGGCACAATTCGCCCATACAACACGTTCAAAAAAAAAGAGTTTTAAAGCTTTTTCAAATGTTTTGAATTGTTGACTTTTTCCTGTATAGCAATGGTATTTAAACGACATATACCGTCCTCATCTCATTGCGTACAGTTAACGGTAATGTAACCTGGGACTAATGCTAAATGCCCAAATTGTTAAGCGGCAGGGTAAATCATAGGAGGGCCAAAACATTACACTATTTAACGCATAGGTAAAACCCCCCTAATTTTAGGCATTTTCTTGCTTAAACCCTGTTTTTCCTAAATGTTGAAACTCTTGGGAGCACCCCCTTGCCACCCCTGGGTGCCGTCCCTGCACACACGGTGAACATTAAACAACTTTTCTAACGGACCCTTTTCATGAATCCTCAATGCATCAAACCTACCGCAACTGAATTGCTGGAATACGACCGAATTTCCTTTCACCATCATTACTTCGCACTTGTTGTTAATTCGAAGTCATGCTTCATTCAATTATTTTGACATAGTGATGGATAATCAAACAACCGAGAGACAGTAATGAACATCAAACGTAAATCGCTTGGTTGGAGGATCATTCCACTTGTGAAATCAAAATTTATACACGGTCGGCTGTTGTCATCACGTCTAATCGACGCAAGAACGACCGTGAAACAGCAACCCGAGAATATTATTAGAATTTTATCGCCTTTTTTTTTTACTTTTTTAAATGACAGTTGTAAAATTAAATATACCGGCAGATACTTATTTCGCATAAACATAGGTTTCTCTTCCTAACCCCTATTTGTTTTTATTTGGTCTTATCTTTCCTTGCATGGGGTATTCTGTATGTGCAATGCCATACAACGGGGTTATTACACATACACCAAGCACACATACAAACACAGCACATTTTTGTATGACCTTACTGAATTCCGATGACTTCAATTAAAAGAACCGCGTCTCGTCGTAAAGCCAAACACGGAATAAATAATTCCGAGGACCTTTTTTTACTTCGATGACCTTTGTTCTACTTCCGAGGCACCTTTGTTCTACTTCCGAGTAACCGTATTCGACTTCTGAGGGCCTTTATTCTACTTCCGAAGGATTTCTTTTGTGTTAGTTCTTGGAAGTATGCTCAAGTACACACACACCTGCATACATACAGAAACTAGAAATTCCCATCAATATTGTCAAGTGCGCCATTTCATTAGTCAAGACGAATCCACTTCACCCTATTATCTCTGTCCTGTCGGGCGACTTTCACCCACAGAGGCGTTTCGGCTTAATTGGCTCAAGTGGCCTGGAGTCAATATGGTAATGAGCTGGTATGGAGTGACCTTCCTTGACCGCCTTTGAAATGAGTCACTTTCGTTTCGATGTCCAGACAACAACTCACCTTATTAGCCTGTCTGCACACATATGCATTGAAAACAACACCTCAGGATTGCTGAATTCAGCAGCTTTTAAACGATACCCGACTCGGCTCCGTGTGATTTTCTGCGGATAAGCTGTGTTTTTGCAAAATTCTTGTTACCTTTTTTGCTTATATCTATAAAAAATAATACTAAGAACTGCTAAATTCACTTTCGGCAAATGTGTGTATTTTTAAAATTAAAATAAGGTTTTACGTTCAGATTGGTGCGTGAATGACCTCCGGGCAATACCGGGCAGCTGAGATATGGCACTAGGTCAACGTTTCACAATTCGAATGTTGTTGTTTTGGATATTTCTTTTATTGATCATGAAGCCCGGTCATGGCTTGTTTGTTGATATTTTATGTTCTGGATAAAAATGAAATAAAGGTTAACTGATTATGACGATTCTTGTTTTTAGCCAACAAATTTAACTAATAATAGTAATTCATGGTTTTGTGTATATAGCGTATGATGTTTTTTTTTGGAGGGAGACGGTAATGAAGGAAACTTATTATAAAAAGATTATTACTGTTTGTCATTTTATTTAAGGATAAATGAAAATTAAGTATTAAATAAATAATGTTGGCCTAAATATAATATTAATGATTATTCACATCATCTTGAAAATGTATTTATAAAAACCAGAGACGATGTAAACAAACTGCTGTTACCATGCTGTTACAAAACAAGATAGCCGGCTAACTTCATTATTTCATTAGAAGAATCTAGGCCCGCTAAATTTATGAATTGTTTTTTCTCCGCAAATAAAATTGAGCTCTGCTTCTACAGTTGTTTTATTTTCTTCAATCTGCTACTAATTGAGTACAATCAGTAAAATCCCAATTTTTAATCAGCCAGACGAACAAATCTGCCGATAAATTTCATGAAAATCCCGGGAAATCCCACATTCTGATACATTCTGTTAAGGATCTGCCGATACAGTAAAGGCTTGCTAAAAACCACAAATACGTGCATCTCATTGCATGTGTTACCATATCTTGATCTCTTTCAACTGTCACAAAATTATTTGTTTGAGTAAATAACAAATAACAGATGATTTGTCCCTGACATTTAATTCATTTTTTTTTTCGGACTTAAATTTCTTCATTTCACCCCATGTATTAAATGACTGGTCCAAACAACATTCTTCTTCATATGTTAATTAGAATAAAACCAAAATAAACAAACATAAATAGTCAAAGTATTTTTTAAAGATCATTAAAAATTACAAACCGAATTGGGGACATTGAAATAAATGAAAATGTTTTAAATAATTGCTAAAATTGTCATTTTCATTTTTTTGATTTGTAAAATGGAAAAACATGCACAAGACAACATGGCTATCGAACAACACGCAATAGACAGCCCCCGTCGGCGTGAATTTTTGGTTCAACAGAATTACTTTGGCCTATTACGATATTAGCCACTTTACGAAGAAAAATGGACGATGGTTTTAAAGTGGTAATGAGCTGAAAAGGTAACCAAATCTCCAGCCTCGCCTGGGATTATCACTCAGCTTTTTAACACATGGCCTGAGCTGCGACGTGTGAATTGATACATCATTACTTGATTGATCACCCAACTATCGTCGAAAGGTGATACGAAAGTCTAGGCAAGTCACCTACCGATCGTGGCGATGGTTGGCTCGTAATTTCATCAATTTTCGTGCAATGCTCTTCATATGACCCAATTAGTGTAACATCATATGCAAGTCTCTTCAGTTGCTTAAAAAAAATCATTGCTTTTGGTGTATGCGGGATCTTGGTTTATAGCAATTTCGGGCAAGTGAGGACCGGTCAAGCGAATCCACTTCAACCACTTGAGTCGAGATTCCGGACAATTAGGCGCCCATTACACTCGAAACGCGCTGTGTACATGTTACCAGTGAGTTTCTACTCCATTTACTATAATAACTCCATGCATAACCACACACACACCTACCTAAAAGCTATATCGCAAGTACACACACCACCCACATACCCCCACACTACTTGCTATATCACAACAGCGTAGAAATATTTTTTTTTTAACCCGAAAGAAACACAATGGAATTTTACCTGGAGGTGGCAAATTCTACAAATTCTAAACGTCAAAAAGCAAAAAACAAATCAGATATCCGGAAAATGCAAATGTCGTTATGGAAGACAAAGTGTCAAATTTAACCGGACATGGTCTTATAGTTAGAGGGTACATCGGTTGTTCATTTTTTATATAAAATGTTGAATAACAATATATGAAGTTTTAACTACTTAGTTCACATGTAACAAGGATTATTATATTTTATTAATCTTTCCCTTGAGATGGCCAGCGCACATTAGTTTTGAAAAAAAAAACCATGTGCGCTTGGCCGGATCGAACCGGCGACCTCCATATTACATACTGCCTCTTGATAGCTAGTTGGTTAGAGCTCCGTTCTAGTAATACGGAGTGCCCCGGTTAGAATCCGGCCAAGCATACATTGTTTTTTTTACACTCATGCGCGCTGGCCCATCTCCGGAAGATTAATAAAATTAATAATCAACATAGATGAAATCAGAAATGATTCACTTAGAT
>JAMKCH010004710.1:0-85861 GCA_023653785.1 Ophioderma brevispina | reverse complement strand
CAGCCCCTAGAAGTCCGGAGCCACGAGCTATACAACCCGCGCGAGACATAGAGATATAGGCTACGCACGGGCACGCAGCGCGGCCCTGAGAGGGCATGCTGCAGCCTGAACTGAGCCCCCCGCGGAGGCAAGCCCCGGAGGCTGTCCCACGAGGGCGCCGAGAACCGAAAAACACCCAAGGGGTTGTACCGTAACGGCGGACCGTAGCGGGAACTAGCGCTGGACGAACCGCACCCAGTAACCGCACACGGAGGGAAACCCCGCGTGAGCGGGGGCGAACCTGGCGAAGCGCGGCGTGCCCCACCTAGCCCGTGAAGGCCTGGTGAACAGCATGCAGCACAAGCAGATTGACCACCCGCGGCTAGCAGGCTAAGCTGGCGGGGAGCCAGTGAGCATAAACGACACACCGCGGCGCCCCGTACCAGGGCACCGAGGAAACACCTCAGGGCTGGACGACTCAACCCCCGAGAACGGTACCACGGCAGCGCGGGCGCAGAGTCCCCGAAGACTCCTAAACCACGAGGGCCGGGGGTCGTGGGTACTGGCGATGGATCGGCCCGACGAAAACCCGGGCGTCCACCATAGCCAACAACACCGCCACCGGACGGACTGCAGCCGCCCAATCCCACAAGGAGAGAGCAGAGCAGAGCAGACCACGCTAGCCTGCCCCGATAAAGCAACGAGCTTAATCAGGCGAGCCAGCGCAGGCCGTGTGCTGAGCCAGGCTGGCCCTGAGGGAGCAGGCCAAACTAGCACGTAGAAGAAAACGGAGGTGCCATACCGGAATGACTGCAGCGCCAAGTCCCAAGGGAAAAAAGGCAGAGCAGACCGCGCTAGTCTGCACCGGAAGAAAAGCCCCTAGGGCTAGAACAGGCGAGCCAGCGGCCGTCAGCGAGGTAGACTGGCGGAACTCCCGAGAGAGAAACGCCCTACTAAAACGCCCGTGAGTAGCTGAAGCTACAACACCTTCAGCTGCTCCCAAAGCAGCGGGGCCGCTTTGGGAAGGAACCTCGGACCGGAGCCCTAACACAACCCCCCCTTTCCATTAGCGAAACATAAACAGGGAGAAACTGTGTTCAATGGCGAACCATTGAAACCAGAAAGGCCACCGCAATAAGGGAAACAAGCACAAAAAAAACGGAGCGCCAGCGGTAAGCAAGAAGAGGTCGCGGGACGGCACGCGCAAAAGACGCTGAAAAGTGGGTTGAAGCGAGCCAAATGGGCACGCGCGTCGGAACGAAAACGAGCGATAATGAAAAACAAAGGAGTACGCGGTTTAAAGGACCCGGCGCCCCCCACGCGGGGAGACAAAGATACGTCGCGGGTAGCGGTAACAAAAGTCAACACGGTGTAAAGAGATTTTCCAAAAAGAAGTTTTTCACCTATTGTATTAAAATACCCAAGCATAAGAATTAAAATAATAGAACCACACAACCCCAATTAGAACTGTTTTATTGATAGTATGGGAACTACAAGAAACAGATTAACAGGCCACCAAAAAGCCAGGCATCCAAAGCACGCCAAACACGTGCGGGCAATGGCAGCCTTTGTTTACCTTTTTTTTCCGCTACACAGATAACATGGACCGCATCGGCGGCAAAAAAAGGAGGATACACAATAAAAGCTCTAGACGGGCGTTAAAAAGTCGCTGTTTATGCCGTCCAAAAAGAGCGTAATAAATCCAGTATATAATGCAGTAATATATCCAGATAGTATTGGTATAGTAGTAGGAGTATTCCGTTTTGAGATGACAACAGTCTAGTATCAATTATCTAGATACTTTTGGCTGCTAATAACAGAGCGCGATGTACACGCGTCCGTGTGGTATGCGGCCAAAACGAATTGACGGAAGAGAATGGCTGACAGGGTGGGACCTGGGGTCACTGGTTTGGACATTTTCTCTTTTAGGGGTGATAAAATAGGTAAGTTCGCGGGGCATTCCACTTCTCAGAAGGTGGGAAAATGCATATATTTCAGTCAACATTGGTGTATAAAGGAAATTCAGTTCAGTGTAATGATTATATATTTTCGCATCCGAAAGTTACAGATTTAACTCTCTTTATTTAATAGGTTGACCCAAATTTCATTTGATTGAAATATAGTTACCAGGATACTAAATCGGTACATTAGCAGGCCTATACAAACAAGTCTGGTCAATCTGGCAGGAGCACTTGTGTTCTTCAGATGTTAATCATGGGAGAGTGCGCCAATTTATCACAATTTCAAGCATGAATTGAACCTTCTACAATTTTGTACCATAGGCTAAGACCATAAACCAGTACACCATTGCTCCATTTTCAACATTCCAATGGCAAAACAAGCCATCATAGTGTCTAAAAAGTATGAGCAGCTTCATTAATGACACCATAAGCATCATTTCAAATGCCAAATTCTTACCTAGAGCATGGAGGTTAGTGATCTAAATTACACAAAGGGGATTAAAAGTCCCTGCAGTAGTAGCAGTAAAACCTCAAAATTTTTAAATCCGGTTTTGCCCCGCTCTAACGAGCGTTGGCAGGATTCAACTTACATTCACAGCAATTACTGCCTTGTGAGGATTTATTGGACAAAAGATAATTGAACAGATGCCTTCCTGATGTCAACATGCTGGATGGCCACCATTAGCTCTTACCAGAGCTGACTGCCCTTGTAGGTAGATCTTCTTTTTAGTTTTAGTTCTACCAGGGTAACAAGCTTCCCTTCTCATCAGATTTCCTAGAAATCCGACGGGGGGGCGGTTTTTTTTTAGACGCTGACAACCCAGCCTGGGAACAGTTAGATTGTTACCAGGTACCAGTAGCAGGCCTTCAAAGAGAAAAAAACATGACATAATTAAGAGTATGGTTAATTATGAAATGAATAGGATATTTTTTCTCAAAATTTTAAAATGAAAATATCAGGTCCCTTTTTTGTAATATTACCTGGTGTAAGTATCAATGATTACAACTCTTCTCTTCTTGACGCACTCAGCTACTCTAGCTACCTCCCTCAGCCCCGGTTTCATGCCAACACCATGACTACCATCAAAACCAATGACTTTACCCCTGTATCGGAAAGTCAGGATATGATCGTGCGATCCCTAATACGGCACGTTCCAGATGCTTACCTGTCAATCCTATGGCCACGGCTCCTGTACGGTTTGTGATGATGCTGTTGATTGAAACAAATAGGTATGATTTTTAAAATTAACTAGGGAAAGTGTCCCAAAATAAGGTCATAATTTTTAAGTGGTCAAAGAAGGGTAGAGCAAATCTAATGTCCCTAAGGGGAACCTCTGATTGAACTTCTGATCTCTTCATTGTTATTGCCACACAGCCCTCGTCTCAATGTATAAGCATACAAGTATGAACTTGATTCATCACCTCACTAAGCTGAGACAAACCAAAAGTTAGGGAAAAATTGGGTACTTTTTGCCCTCCCATGGCACACCTAACCAACTTTTTGTGGGCAACCTGATACCAAGTATGAACTTGAAAAATCACTGCACTAAAAAGTTAAAAAAAAAAAAAAAAAAAAAAAAAAAAAAAAAAAAAAAAAAAAACACACACCACCCCACACGAATCATGCTGCAGTAAGGTCTTTCTGATTTCATTGGAAGACCTAAAAAGCACAAGTTTACAGCAAGTAATTAGGTTTTTCCTGCAATTAATTGCAAACTGGAAGGAATGTCAAAAATAAAACACAACGTCTGTGAATAATTGCAGAAAATATCTGGCTTCAACATTGAAAAGATATTAAGTCTTCAATAAAAATGCTGATGTTTGATTGAAATTTGTAACTTTTCTTCAACTAAATCCAAATTCAATGTTTGATTCTACATTAAGATGCAACCAAATTTGAGGTTGAAATCATGTTGGAATGTGTTGTATTGAAGATCATGTTGATTCATATCAACACTGATTCAATATTGAGGACACAACATGTGCCCCCTAAGCGAGCCAGTTACCCACCCAAGCCTGTGCAGAGTGTCTTCAATCCAGCTCTCCTATCGGATGTTGGCGTGGTAACCCAATCACAATCCAGTACAGATTGGATGTTTTCTTGAGTAATGGGAGCACTGCTTACATTTACTCCAATGCTGCACTTGGACAATCTTTTTGATAGAATCTGAAATGAAAACCAGTATGAATTCATAATTAATAATAGTATCCATATTTTCATATTGACATAAATACTTTGGTGGGTGGGGGTGGAAAAGTTGGAGCTTCGACCATCAAAATGTTTGTGATCCCCCTTTTAGGTTCAACATTTTTTTTTGATCCCTTGTAGGATCTTAAAATATTTTGACCACCCCCTTATACCTTCAGATAAAAAAGCAGAGACAATTGCAGAGGCATGTACAGAATCCCTATAGGAGGGCTGACCAGGGGTGGGTCAGCCATTCCTGGATCCTGACCAGTAGAGGTAGAAATTGACTATTTTGCAGTCATGGCAACAAGCAAGTTCTTTTTTTACTCCGTTATTTTTCACTGGGGGTGGTCCTCCCTTTCACAGAAGCGCAGAACGCTTCGCAATACTCGCTTTGTATTACTATATAGTTGTGTTTATAGTGCAAAATGATAGAACCATTTTAAGGGTGTATGGATATGGCAATTTTACAGGCACTTTTTTAAGAGGTTCACCACAAATACAAGGTTTGAGCAATCTTGAAAAATCTAATCTTAATCATATATTGAATCATGTTACTTGATGTGTAGATTTGTTTTAAAAATTCATACGTAAGCATAGATGTGCAATGGAATATCTAATTACGTAAACTCTGCCAATTTTTTAAAACAAATTTTTGGGGGTTTTTTTTTTTTAAAGGAAATCTACTGCAATCAAATGTGAAATTGGATAATGTAGGAAAGTTATTAAAGACAATGATTGGTGTGGATGACCCTGGGGGGGTGCAGGACAGGGGTTTCAACACCCCCACCACAGTGTAATTATGAACTCACACTCCACAAATAGCAAAAAATCCAAATCAGGTTCCTTTACAAAATATGACACGATCGACTTCGTGTCAATTATATTAGTGACATTTCTCATTCAGTTTCAGGGTTGGACACCGAATCAACAAAAACAAAATTTAGGGTTAACATTTAAAAAAAAAAAAAAAAAAAACACACACAACACACACACACACACACACACCACACACACACACACCACACACACACACACACACACACCTACTACAGAGGTTTTATTTGTGTGACTTTCGTGCTTGTGGTCCTTTGATATGGCTCTTGTGTGTCGTTTTGTGTGTCTTGTGTGACTTGTGTGACATTTTTGTGTGTCTGTTGGACATGGTGGACACTAAATGCGACATGTAGACTTGTGTGGGTGTAGCTGTAGTAAGGGGGCCTTAATTAATTTATGTGACTTTTGCCAAAATTTATCGTAGGGGGGGTGGTGGTGGTGAAATCATTTTATGCTGAAAAAAATGCTATTTCTTATATGGCTAGTCACCTAGGGAAAACAAAAAAAGCCACAAAGGGAAAAACAAAAGGGCCTTTTGTACAGAAAAAAGACACACAAGTGTATCTCTGTCAAAAAACACAACACACACACACACCACCACCCTCACACAACAGACATGCCACTACCAAAGCACTCCCAATGTGCCCTCTTGCAGATGACACAAAAACATTACAAAGTGCTACAATCTTGTTCTATACATTCCCTCCTGTGCTGACCAAAAAGTGTCCAGGGTGCAAACATTAAATGCATTCCAGAGCAAAACCAAACAGGTTAGATGCATCAAATGTTGAAGTGTGCTAAGGATGCAAGGCAGTTCAATGCAGTGATATTAATATGTACATGACTACCATGCCTGTGTTACCCAATACAAAAGCAGGGGCCGGCGCCAGGGGGTGGCAAGGTGGGCGGCCCCCCTGAGTTTCGAAAATTCAGGAAAAAAAAAAAGGGGGTTTAAGCACTAAATTGTGTATAAATTAGGGTTTTTAAATATATGAGGTAATCGTGGCAATGTTGTTTTGCCCCTCCTATGCATCACCATGGCGGCGCCCCTGATACAAAGTACAACGTCCTAGCTGAGCAAATTCTGCCACAATCCAGTGTTATATCAGTCAGCATGTTCAGTCCATCCTTCTTGAGCTCTCTGCAAGTCTTGTCAAATTGCGTGTTATATCCTCTCCAAGGACTGCCATCAATTTGTTCATGTCATGCTTGTTCCTGTAAGCAAACTGGTCCCTGAGTTGCTGAGTGATTCCCCATGGGTTGGGGGTTGGTGGTGTCACCTGTTGGTTAATTAATTAGTAATCAGCAAATCAACAGGTTATCATGGTAAGTAGAAAAAGGATTTTCAGTGTGGTATGGAACCCTTCCCAAACACTGCTACACACTTCCAGTTTTGAATGCCTATCTGGTTATGGGTACACAAATCTATTACGGGACAAGACAAATATTTATATGCTTCCAATTTTTTGCTGGTCCCATAGGGCCAGTCTTCGATAATAGTCCTCTTTGTAAACACTATTTTAGCAGGATGGGGTTAGGTCCACATTTACCAAAAAAGGTCCATCTTTTTCAAAGTCCCACACCCCAAAATAACTCCTACGTACAGCTGTGTATTTGGGGGATGTATCATGAATACTAACATGCACATGGGCACATTTGTTTTAGTTTGATTAATCAAATGAACATGACAACTCGCTTCACCACTATTCTGGGGTATTCTGGCTTAAATTTCTCTTTTTTAAGGCAAAATCGCTAACTGTGACCATTTATTTTTGTCTGTTAGGTAAGTCGGAATCATATTAGCCACTGAAGTTTTTCAAACCGCACTGTTTCCGTAAAAATATTAGAGAAAAAATGGCCGAAATAAGAACTTCACCAAGCGCTAGTTTAAGAGCAAGGTATGACATTTTTGGTTAGTCTCTTACGCAAATGTGCAAGATACGCTAAAGCACAAGATTGTAAAACTAGGTCAATGTTGAGACCAGTTTTTAGATTTTTCGGTTACGTTACTTGGCTATTCAATAACATGTGCATCTGCCCTCTTGGTTTATATTACAGCTTTGCGGGTTTACCTTTTTGGTTGACAAGAAACATACACCTATCCATCTGGATGGTGTGACACAGGGTTCACATTAGTGTGCGTTTTTGCGTCTATGACGCACTTTTCCAAAGGTGGACGCACTTTGGTCTAGATAGAGTAAAAGTTTGCGTCTTATGTGGACGCAAAAATATAGCCACTTAAAACTATACAAAATCAGAGTTTGCTCTGGCACATGGTCACAATATTGCATCATTTTCACTAAAACAAATAATTATTCTGTTACTATTAAATACATGTAGCAAATCTGTGAAAATAAATATAGGTTTAAAATTGACTGTATTTACGTCTTTTTATTTAGTTCACTAACCTCTCTCACTGTCCCAAAGGGTATTCAAGAATCAAGATACCCCAGTTCCTTTGGAGTTTAAGGGTCATCATGATAATCACTTTTCAATTTCCCATCTAAGTGTTGGATTGGATGTGTATGGATTGGTTGCAGTCATTAAAGATGCACAGAGATTTCAAGTCATTCATATTTTCGTGATTGTTAGTGATTTCAATAGATTAGACACTTAATAGACTCCCTACCTTTTATTTGTTACAGAAATAACTAAAATGAAAACAAACACTGATTTGTATATGCTTTATATTTCACTAGAAACATATGGCTGAATTTCCATATTTGCTCCTATATGAAATTAGTTTCACACAATTATAGTACCAAAGAGCACACTTTTCATGCAGCTTAAACCCTTTCAGATGGGATATTTTTGATAGAAAGCTTTACACCATAGGTGCCAAATCAAATTTTCACATTTTTAGGGATACCTTTTATGTGAAATCGTCGTCGTTGCACCTTTAAAGTATTACAACAGGTGCTTCAACCTTGACACGCATTAATTCAAATTACGCACTTTTTTCACCTCAGGGAACAAATTGCGTCCAAGTAGACGCACTTTTTTCAAAACCTAGTGTGAACCCTGTGTGACAAGAGAAATCTAACTGGTCCTTTCAGCTAATGGCCCCATATTTATTTGGATGAATAATGTCATTAATCATTGAATAAATAGAAAAAAATACAGGGTTGATTTCAATAAATGAGATGATGTCCTTGGGATACATGATAAGGTGCCAAGCAGAAATGCTGTTAGTATTAAAACCAAATTGCAAAAAGCAAAACAGTAACGACCTCTAATATCAACAAAATACAGTCATATATCTATAAAAGAGGTTCAAATGTCAGTTTAATTCATTAATTCAAGGGTTGAAGGTTTGAACCTTGTTGGCCATTTTGAACTTTGTAATTGTTGACCTTTTTCATTGCAATTGCAGAAATGTCATCTATGTTAGATGACACTTTTAATAAAGGAGAATCTTCAATGGTGAAGCGTAACAATTTCCTATAGACAACAACAACCATAATACAAAAGCTCTTACACAGACATTTTCTGACAATGGCACTTTAACATCTAAATATCTTTGTAGTGTAGTAATTTTGAGCCTTTTGCATTGTGTCATAAGTCAACATTCTCTAAGAAAAGAAAACAAAAAAACATGCATGAATGGTGTGCTTTGTATTGGCTTAATGTTCTCAGAAGCATTTGAAAGTATATATATAGGAGTGTAATATTCTGAAATCAGCTGAACTCTCATTCAAAGGCAGTTTAGCATATCTTTTACTTGACAATACTTGCCTCATTGCTGTAGGATGCAAGCACTGCCTCTTCCACATTGTGTGTTAGCACAAAGGCATCTGCTTCAGCTTCTTCATGGTGTCCACCTTTCAAGTCTTGATGGGGCTGAAGGGATGCTCCTGTTAGTGTGTATGGTGTGCAGACAAAGCTGCTTGCATCACATTCAGACACACAGGGAAGGGATGTATTTGAATTGAAAGTTGAAGGAATTGATGTTTGAGATTCACTTTGTTGTACATCTTGAGGTTGATTGCCTTCACTCCTGACTGAATTTAGCTCAGTGTTGGCCATGTCTTTCACAGATGAACTCCAAATTGGTAGCGAGTTTCCTGAAGATGATCCAAGTGAGGAATTATCTGCTGAATCCAGATGGTTTCCTCCTGCACTTGTAGGAACATAGTTTCCTGATGAATTTCTATTTTCAACAAGAGCTGTTGGTATGGCACTATGCTGTTCTTGGCAAAGGTATTCAAATTGCAGACATACAGAGGACTCGGTGAGCAAAAATATATGTGGAAACAATTTAAGTCTTTTTCTTAATGCCTTTTTGGTGTCTCCCAAATATTTCTTGTCTTCTACACTAGCATGTTGATTAAACCAGCTCCATATAGTTTTCATTTGCTTATGCCCATTTCTTTCAGATAATGGACAATTTTTAGAACAGCCCTCTGTCTTGTATCATTTAGCCCTATAAGTCCAGATGGCAAAACTGTGAAATATGATTTCAACATCGCCAGGAGTTCCTTTATAGGATGTTTATATTCACAGCCCATTTCCCTTTCTAGTACACTTTGAAACTTCTGAAGGGTAACAGCACCGTTTTGTTCTATATACACCCAGATGGATGCAATATATTTCGGCTTGACAAATTTTGATTTGCTGCAAACCTTAGCCACTTGCTGCTGATTGTGTTTGTCATTACAAATGGTTGATGTATTATTTGAATGTTTTCCATGAACATTTCTTTGACCCTTGCACAGTTCAGAAGATGTTGTCATGGCATTACATTCATCTGAAGAGATCATGTGTGATTTCAGCTCTCCTGAGCTCCATACCAAAGTAGTAGTAGCTTTTTTCTGTGTAGCTGGAAAGTTTTCAGAAGATGCAGTGCTTGGATGTCGAAGCGAAAAACCGGACACTGGAGATTCCATAGATTGTAACTTGTGATGTTGATGCCCCTCAAACAGCCTTGGATCTTGCAAAATCCCTGAGGAATTGGTTGTATCTGTACTATCATTTCGCATATTTGCTAGTGATGAACTGTAGATTGAATGATCTTCTACAAGACTGGAATCCTCATCACATCCTTTTGTTTTTATCTTGCTCTCAGGTGAATTGGCAAGTCTAGCAACAGTTGATACTGTAGTTTCTTGATCTCTTTTAGGAATGTAACCTGGTTGAAGTGATACAAAGTTCTGGTCAAGCTGAAAAATGTGTGGCAATTGTTTGAGGCGTTTCTTGAAGGTTTTCTTTGATGTTCCCATACGATTCTTCTCTTCTTCACTACTATGGTCATCAAACCAGGTCTTAACGTCTGTAATGCAAGCTGTGCCTTTCTTTTCCAAATGTTTTGCTATTTTGTCAACAGCACTTAGTTTGGGTCTATTAGGCCCTACATGACCTGATGGGAGAATGGTGAACTTGGTTCTGTGGTGTTGCAAATGTTCTTTGAGGGCTCCAACAGAAGGTACATTTTCAGCACCAATGTCACTCTTCAGTAAACTTTGCAATTGAGTCAAGGTGGTAGGTCCATTCTGGTCAACATAACACATTAATGGTTCAACAAATTTTGCTTTAAGATATCCACTTGAACCCAAAAACCCATCAGGAATACTGCTCTGTACAATATCAGAGCAATGAGATTTTGATGTTGTTGCATCCTCCTCATATGAAGTTGTCCTGTGTGATTCAGGCTCTTCTGATTTCTCAATAGAAATAACTTCAGATTTTGTTGATACAACCCCTGGCTGAAGTGAAACTTCATCTCTGAACATAAATATATTCTGCATTCCTTTCATCGTATCCAGTGTGATACAACTCTGAGGATTTTTCAGAATGAACTGCCTCACCCAAAGAGAAAACTGCACCAATGAACAAGGTTGTGTCCTTTCTATGAATGCAATTGCTTCATCAATGGCAATTTTTCTCTCTTCGTGAATATCAACAATCAAAGATGACCATATGATAAAAACAGGGCATGAACATATCTCAAGAGTTGTCATCAGTTCACTGGCATTCATTCCCAGTGCACACTGTTCTGCTGTATTGACAATTCCTTGAATTTCCTTGAAGAGTTGTTGGATGGGTGTTGGCCCATTATCCTCCAAGTATTTGTATACCTTTGCTAGAGCAGATCTCAGAGGGGACTGTGAATCTGATGGCAGTTGTAATACCACTGGTTCAGATCCTTCTTCCACTGTGGCTCCAGTATTCAAAGACACATGAGACCCTTGTATAGTCAATATGTGCCCAGCACCTCTCAAAACATCTTGTATGTCATCTGCTGTCTTACCACACACAAGCAACTCTTCATATGAAGCTTCCTTCTGGAACCAATCATTCAATCTATCAATGTGAATTGTGCCACTTTGCTTGATGCATTGGACCATTTTTTCAACAGCCTGCTCTTTTACTTTTGAACATAAACAGACATTACCATTCTTCAGAACATACACCAAGTCCATCACTTTCAGCATCTTCTTGAAAGCCTGTTTTGTTCTTGCAACAACTTTGACTTCATATGCTGTTGCAGCTTTCTTAAAATAGCACAACATCTGCCCTATTTCAATGACACCCTTTCCCTCCAGAATACCAAGGACCTTGACAACAGCACTGTTCTGTACATGTTCTACCAAATCAACAAGTCCAGACTCCAGTAGAATATACCGAGTTGAAACGGCTAGCAGTGACCTCTGGAACATCGCAAGATTATCATCTACACCAGCAAGATCGCCTGTTCTATGCAACATATGATACAATCGAGAAATGGGAGTGGGACCATGTTGTTTAAGATAATTGCATACCTTGGAATGTGTAGCCCCAAATGATGATAATTCCTTCTGACCAAAGAAAGGATTTGCTTGTGATGGGATGTCAGATGATCTTGCAGATACATTGGGTGCAGGTGACATTGATTGGACTGATGATGTTGCAGCGGCATTTGCTGATACTGCTGACAGCCCAGAAGATACACTACTGTCTTCTTTGTACAAGAATTCTTCACAAAGCTTCCCAACTTCTTTCAGACTATCATCATTGAATTTCCTACAACAAATAGTAAAACAATTTCAGAGATTCAAACTGTTTTTCAGCAATATTGTGAAAAACATTTTCTGGAAAGGAACTGCTTATTTGTATTGTTACAACCAGATCAATCTCATATACCCTCTACCTCGAGACATTTTAAGTGTTGTGGTACTTGTAGTTTTGAACCAATCTGCCAGTGAATAAATATAGCTTACTAACAGCTCAATTAGAAATTACATTTATATCCTATTGACTAATTAGTAGTAGTAGTTGTAGTATATTTTTAACAAGAGCACCAATGGTGCTGTAGCTCAGCAGGTCATTAATATAGTAATCGATTTGCAACACAATCGATGTGCAGCACACAGTGTAGAATGTTCCCCTATTCTACATACACTGTGTATGGAAATTGACAGTTTTGCTGACATGTGAACATTATAACGTCATTCTGACGTAACTCTAGGCATGTTGGTACTCATTTTGGTAGCAATGGAAAGAAGATGACGATAGCTATCCATTGGCACCAAAATCAAGTGTCTGTGGTATTCCTGTGTTTTACTAGACATGTCGGTACTTCTCTCCTGGATTTTCTCTATTGTAAAATCCCAATGCACGAAAGTGTCATTTTTAATTCGTTATCAAATTTAATAAATTACATCCTTTCAGGGAGAATATTAACAGTTGTGTGATTTTTTTTCTTTTGCACATTAAATGTGTAACATTGCAGTGTACATTTTACATTTTTGTAACAGATCAAAGAGCCTAACTTTTCCAGAAAAATGTACCTTTGTCGGGGGGGGGGGGGGACTTATTAATTTTGACCTGTATACATATGCTGAGCTTATTATAAGTGAGTTGGGTCAACGAGTTCTGGCAGGAGTATTTGATTAGCACAGACATTGTGAATTAATAAGAGGATTTTGAACAAGCAATGGTGCAAGTAAGAATCTAGTCATGTAATGTACATACACATATGGAGCCAAAATTATGTTCAGTGAATACTTACATAACCATATGTTGGTAGATTTGAGGAATAAGAACCCTTGCCCATGTTGCTAGCTTCAGGTTTGGAGATCTGCTAACAGTTCCTGCCAACAAAACCTTCCACTTCTCAGGAGTGACCACACCATACTTGTCACAGAGCTTATTTATGGATACAGTACTATCCCCTGTAAGAAGCTGGTAGGCAACCTTTAAAAAATCCAAGAAATATGTTTTAGAATTAAAGTACACATATTCACACTCACAAAACAGAATCACAAATGGCCTACAGGAAACAAACTTTTTTTCTGGCCTAATCAGAAACTGATTGCATTATTTTCTTGAAAAGATTCATCGGGTCTGTTGACTATCCATTATGTGTGAAAAAAAATCATCTAAGCAAGACCAGTAAGAAACTAAAAAATGCAAATGGTGCGCCCGCAGGCGGAGTGCCCATCTCTCTGTCATTGGTGTTTGGGCCAGACTCCCTCATATAATGTTGCTGTTGGGGGTTCGCCACTTCTCCCGCACAGCGAGTCTGTTTTGCATTCCCAGCATATGCAAGCGAGGTAAAGTGCCTTGCCCGAGTGCACAACACATTGGTGACAGCGGGCTCGAACTCACAACCTTATGCTTATGAGGCGACCGCTGATCCACTGCACCACATGTGCCCCTGTGAAACTAAGCTTTCTGGATGTTTTGTCAGCTGATTTCAGCAGCAGTGTTGCTCTCTTGCCCATCGCTGTCCCAAACTTTTGTTGATCAGCCTCATCAGAGGCTGTGGAAAGAATTTAATATTGTGCCACCATCCTATGAATTTGGGAGCCTCAAGGGAATAAACTTCATGTTGAAGGATGTGGTGGCAGCATACTGAATTCATACCAAGGCTGCAGTTGCTGGATCATTTCACAGTACTACAAGACAGCAACACTACTGGTGAAATCAGCTAAGAAACATTCAGAAAACAAGTTTTTTACTGGTCTTGCTTAGATGAATTTTTCACACATGATTGCCTTATTTCATAATTGGTTTGATCCCATCCCAATAAATTTTGGTGACTGCGAGGTCAATTTACCCTATCTGAAGTATAAAATGTTTTACTCTCATAACATGTTTGGAGGTGGAGTTGTTCAAGAATGTCTTGTGCTCTTGAAAGAGCATTTCAAAATTTACACCCTTGTATCCCAGACTGAAGTCAAAAGAACCTTTGCATACCTATACCTGCAAACATTGGAAATTTAATAAGTCAAAAATCTTATGTGCTTGCAGAATCCATTTGCAAGCACTGTGGTATTTACCACTAGAAAGTTAATTCCAGGGCCTGCCTCGCGGCCCCTGGAGGGGGTCCAGGCTGTCCAGAAGTGCATGGATGACAGATTTTTATTTATTTTTCAATTTTTTGATTTTTTTTTTTTGCAAAATCTCTAACTCTTAAGATTTTATGCTGTCAATAATATTAGAAAGCTTACTAATCAAGATTAAAGGGGCATTTCTTATCACAGCCTCGTCCCGCTTTTATCTCTGACCGTCGGGCTAAGTATAGTATGTGGTGCCCAATCTGACTTTCAAATTTGATCGTCTCTGCAAGAAATTCGCAATTTAAATTTTGTATTTTCTGTCGTACACAAACGGACAGAAATTACGTACTGTACTACTAGTAGCCTATGGGGAGATTGTATATGAACATTTGCTCATACCACCAAAATGCAAGATCCGCATAACACTGAAATTTTTGGAATAGCTTGTCTCAAGGATATCTAGCGAACATGAACAAACAGAAGCAGGCTAGAATCTCATGAAATGCACCTTTAAAATCCTACATGGTTTGGCCGGTATGTATTTTAATCATCTACAATCATTAGTCTTAGTAATTGTATGTGTGCCTCATTTGACAGGCAAGAGTTCATTATTTTGTATTTCCTGCCATAAAACGGCCAATACAATAGTCCTATCGGCACCAGGACTACCACATTTGCCCGTAACACCAAAATAGGTAACTGCTCTCTAATGTGGGGAAAAAAAAAAACGTAACTAAGTCCTTTGTGTCAAGATATTGGACACCTGAAGCCATAGCTTCATGAAGAACATTGACACTATTTGCAGTTCTGAACCACCTGACAAGTGAAAAATGTGTAAAATTTGCAAGAGTTAAAAAAAGGAAACTCTAAAACATTCAATGGTAAATTTGGGTTTCATTTTATAAAAAGGTCTGTTTTAACTGATGAATGGCCTAATCAAGTTTCAATTTTCAAGTGTTTTAAAATATTATTTCTATTCTAAGCAGCCCTTTCTTGGAACCCTAATACATTGCAGGGTTTGCTTAATGAGGTAATAATAAATCCTTTCACTGCTGCCAATCATGATACAAGGTTTTTTTTTTGCACGCCAGGTTCAAAACTTTCACGCTTAAAGCCGGCCAATGTTCAAAATTTGCCCAATAAATTAGACTGGCTTCCCAGTCATGGAGCAACATAACCACCATCTCTCCAGCCATCAAATCACTGAAAGGTTCACACACCATCTTGTATGGCACAGTTCCAGTATTATTTGAATTAATTTTTAATGGCATGAAAAAAATATCTAGACATAATGTGATAGCAAATACAACCACATTTTTTTTTGCCCATATGAATATGGGTTTTGTGTACATTTTTCATACCGCCTAAAAAATCCACTTTTAGCATGCACTTTGGTACATACACAACGTCCGTTCACTTTCCACCTGGCATATTCCATCAGAGATACAGTAATGTAATTAAAATGCAATTCATATATGTAGTATCCATTTAAAAGGACACTGCCAGTGTTAAATGATGATGCATATCAACTCTTTTTTTACTTCAGCGAAACAGAAATCCTTTCCATACATTTTGGTTGTGTTGGTTACTTTCGTAAGACCATCTTTTGCTTAATTTTTCTGGTGGTAGATGTCACTTTAAACGCCTTCTCGGGCACAAGCCCTGGCATGGGGATACCTGCTATAAAATAAGCACTTGCCAAAATTCTGAACAATTGAAGCAAATAAATGAAGCCATGACCACTAAATACCTTATTAATCCATATTCACTACCTTAAAACGTTTTTCACTGGCATGGCATTGGCCACGACATTAAAACCACCTATTGAGGCTGGTGCTCCTTCCATATCACGAGGTAAACATGATCTTCCCATCCTGCAATAGCTATCCACTTCTTCTCCTTGTTGACATGAGGCTGATGATAGGGTAGTCATACTTGGCCAGACACTGCTGCTTAAAGTCTTCACACATTGCCTTGTCATTGAAGGCTGCAAAAGTCAGGGTAAAGCTTGGGTTCTCTAAATCCTGACTACCAGTGGATTCCACAGATGATTTCCTGAATTTCACATCTGTTGCCGAGCATGATGGCACAGACATCATTGCATTTTGATCAGAGAGTGATTTGAGACTTGAAGCTCCTGTAGAGAGTACCCAGCAAACATTCTGATTTGTTGCTGTAGTTTTATCCATTGCTGTAGGTGGATTGGGCTTACCAGCTGATCCATTGAGACAAACTGATGTTCCTTTACAGACAAAGACACCTGGCATGCTAGAAATGGTCTGCATGAAGGTTTGAATATCCTTTCCAATTGCAACACGTTCTTCCTTTTCTTCAGCCGTCCCTTCTTGCCCCAATTTTCCCATTAAGGTTACCATCTCACACTTGCCCTTAGCCTCAAGGAAATTGACCAACTTTGCTATGCCAGTTACAAATGGACTTTGACTGATGACACCTACAAAAGGACCAACAATTGTGAATTTGTCTGGAAGAGAAGACAAGGTGTCATAGAGAAGACTTGGATTCTTTCCAATAGCATTCCTCTCAGATGCTGTACCTTTGCTCCCTATTACACCTGCTAGTTGTATTATAGTGGCCATCTTACACTGTTCTAAATAGGCAGTAATTCTTTTGAGGGCAGATTCTTTAGCTTGATTACTTGTTTTTTCACCGTTGGATGATGTAGGTGGTACATGGCTAACATTTCCACTGGTCTGGTTTTGCATACTGGAATTGGTTGCCAATGCTTGACTAACAGCCACATCTGTCCAACCATTTCCATTTTTGTTTTTTGGTATCGAACACAATTTCTATTGAGGGAATAACCTTCGCTTGAGATTTTGGTAGCACGCCCTGTACTGGAATAGGATTTACTGCTTGGGGAATCATAGCTTGTCTTGCTTCAGGTGCCTTGTCATTTACTAGGTAGATATGACTTCCTTGGAGACTAAACTTTCCTGGCATAGTTTTCAATAATTTCAGTAGACCTTTGCCATTATTTCCAAAAGCATCCTTTTCCTTTGAGGAACCTTGACTTTTAATCCTTTGAGTTATAATAGTAAGGTCACAGCTCCCATTCCTAGACTGGAGACATTCAATCACTCTTGATACTACCTTCTTTTGCAACTGTTCTGAAATTGTCATCTGAAAGTCTGGTTGAGGTGATTTGTTTTCCTCACAAAGCACAAACTGTTTCACTGCATAAGTGTGTGCATCTTCTACAAGAGTGACTTTGTCTCCAGATACCTTAAACATCCTGGGGAAGATTTTCAAGGTTTTCTTCAATGTGCCAGGATTTTTTCCAACAGCTTCTCGTTCAGTGATTGTGCTGTTCTGGCCAAGACAGGTGCTAAGATGAATGACATTCAAAGTCCCTTTCTCCTTCAAGAACCACATCAATTTAAGCATTGCTCTGGCATAAGGCATAGGTGTTTTGTTTGCAGCACTGATCTTGAGCCCTATTTTTGTTTCATCGACCACACTTTGCACAGTCACGTTCTTTGGTAACTTGACATCAAACATATCAGGATATTCTTTCAAAGTTTCCAAAACTCCCATTGCCCTCCAGCCAACAGCTTCCCTCTCGTTTCCATCAGCTCGCTGTCCAAACAGAGCACACAGTACCTGTAGAGACATTTCCCCCCTTTCCTCGAAGATTTCTCTAAGTGTTAAAACACCAAGGTGTTTGTACACAAAATGTCCAATCAAAAAAAAACAAACTGACTGGCAACATGTGTTGCTGATGGAGTTGCTGAGGCAGCCTGGGTTTGTACTTCAGCTTCTACTTTCTTGGTAGATTGTTTCCCTTTCATTACATACACTCTTTCATCAGAAAAACTGAAAAGACGAGGCAAAGCAGATAAGGTCTCCTTCAAAGATGCTGGATTTCTACCAACAGCAGTTCTTTCATCAAGTGTACTGTTCTGGTTTACAAATGTACTCAGTTGTGTCACTGTCAAATTTCCCTTTTCCTCCAAGATAGCTGGGATTTTGAGTACAGCCCTTGCAAAGGCTAATGAGGGTTCAATGTCACCACCTTTCAAACTGACATATTCCTGTTCATACAAAGTTCCACCTCTTTCAGGAAATCTGTCAAATGCAAACACATCATTGAATTGTTGCAAGGTTTGTGACATTTCACCAGCTTTCTTTCCAACTGCATCTCGCTCTTCTGCAGTTCCTTTGTTCCAAATGCAGCACCCAGTACCTGGAGAGAGATAGGGTGGCCCTTTTCTGTCAGGATCTGCTTGATCTTCATAATTCCAAGCTGTTTGGCTAGCATTGAAGGAATGTCAACTTTTTGTTCAACAGTTGTTGCACTTGACACTGATGCATGATTACTGGAATCACCATTCAAAGAGGAACTTAGAAAAGTAGATTGCTGACCATCTACTAGTACTTGCTTTTCAACATCAGACACCTCTTTAGCATCAGCCTCTGTAGTATTTAATTGGTGTAAATGATCTTCCATGTTGGTATTTTCTTTTTGAATTTCGGTATCCTCTTCATCAATTTCATCAGATTGCTCTTTGACTTCACCTTTGATGTTGGATAGGGTCTCTTGGTCACCTTTGTGGTCACTTGACATTTCGTTCATATCATCCTGTTGCTGCTGTGGTTTATTTCCATTAACAGTGTCACTCGCATCTGAAGGTTTCTCAATGTCATCTTCACTGGTGTCAGATTGTGTCTGTTCAAATTCATCACTGATGTCTGCATAACCGTTGCTACCATTCTCACCAGGTTCTGAATTTACATCCACACTAACCATTTCACCCGTTACATGGAATATACCTGATAAAGTCAACAGTGCTTCCTTGAACAAAAATTCAGAATTTCCACCAACAGCTTCCTTCTCCCCAAGTGTACAACTCTCATTGAAGATTCCAATCAAGTCTCTTACATTCAGTTTTCCTTTGTCCCTTAAGATCCCCTTAATTTTAAGCACACCCGACAACAAAGATGGAATACCAGGTTCATCTACGAGTTGAACGCTAACTTCACCTTCATCTAATCTATCCTTATCACCTTCTAAAATCACAAATATATCTGGAAATTCTTTCATAGCAACCAGCACTTCAGCTACTTCTTGACCAACTGCTTCTTTCTCTTTCTTCTCAGCTTTGATGGCAAACTGATTGCAGAGATCCTGAAGAGGCATAACCTGTCGTTGAGTCTCCTGTATTATGTTCTTCAGTGTCATCATTCCAAGCTGTTTGGCCAATTCAATATCAATGGTCTTCTCAGGAATATGATCTTTGCTTTCCATTTCGATGGTAGAATTGATTCCAGAGTCATCAAGACTGTCTCCAACAGAATCTGATGATTCCATGTTGCTTTACTAATTTTCTTCAGAAGTACCTGCCTAATAGAAAGGTGGAAATAAACATATAAACTTGTACATTACAAAATCTTAATGGCTATCAAAATGCCACTTGGAAGGTTCTTTCTGAGATTTAAACCCTGTCACCCCAAGAATTAGAGTAATAAACATTTGTAGCATGTGTTTTCACAGAGTAAAGGCCACATGATAAATCAATCCGAACATACTAGTAGCAAAATTATGTTGTTGTTACAATTGAACAAAGGCATATTTGTAAAAGTTCACTTAAAGGTGTATTTCATGATCCTAGTACCTCATATTTTGTTTATAGATCGTGGCCTAGCGGTTAGGGTGCTTGCCTCTGGCGCAAATTTACCATCAAAATTCCCTGGTTCGAATCCCGGTGGGGTCGTGGCACTTGCTGGGATTTATTCGGGTACTATCAATTCTGGATTTGATCTGTATACCAGCTATTGATTAAATACAGAATACCGCTCTCCTCCATGGTTCACTTGGAATTGGGCGAATGGATCATGAAAGCATCCAGTCCTTCGGAGGGGACGTTAAGCCGTCGGTCCCGTGTACAGAGAGTCACAACTGTACATGTACATCGCAGTCAGTGTCGAATAAGAGTAGGGTGTAAACCCCTGACTGTTCCCAATCCGCCCCAGCCTCAAATAGCGGGCCATGTTAGGAGCGTCCGTATCATGGATACACGCGGCCCCGGATCAGCACACTAGCTGAACAATCCTGACACCACCACAAAGCCATTACCAATGACTTGTGGATACGAGCAAACAAACAAACTAGATATGCATGAAAAGAGGTTATTTCCAAACTTTCAGTTGATTTTGATGGTGCGTTTTGATGTTATGAGCAAATGTATCATGCTGCCCCATAAGCCACTATGTTGTAATCTGTCCATTTCCAGACAGAAAATACAAAATTACGAATTTCTTTCAAAGGAGATCAAATTTGTATGCGCAAGATTAGGCACACATACTATACTTAGGGCAACATTTCAGATGATGCACAAATCTCAGCTTTTTTAGGTAATTTGGGGGACGAGGCTGTGGATCACGAAAAAGTAATGTGGTAGCCAAGAGAAAATTTCACCGATTTTCAAGTGAAAAGGACTGGCCCGAAACAAATGCATGCAAGTTGTTATCTATAGACGATGTAACAGGTGACATTTGACCTCACTCTGGCAGACTATCTTGTGATCAAAATTTAGAGCCCAGGATTTCAACCATACCAAGGTTGAGGACAAGGTTTAAGATCTCAGAATGAACCTGTATGTATCTATTGATACCTAAGCACTATTTGGATTGGTCAGTTTAAAGCAGGGTTCACACTAGGTTTTGAAAATAGTGCGTCTACTTGGACGCAAATTTGTTTCCCTGAGGTTGAAAAAGTGCGTCTGCTTCAAATTTTATGCGTGTCAAGTTTTAACAGGTTTGAGCACTGTTTTACATGACTGCAAACAATCCATAAACATCCAATTCCAAAACCCTAGACTGGGCATAATGAAAATTACCCTGATGACCCTTAAACTCCAAAAGAACTGGAGTATCTTGAATACCCTTTGGGAGGTGAGAGAGGGTTAGTGATCTTAAAAAAAGATGTAAATACAGTCAAATTTAAACCTATATTTATTTTCACAGATTTGCTATGTGTATTTAATAGTAACAGAATAAATATTTGGTTGAGTGAAAATGATACAATAATTGTGACCATGTGCCAGAGCAAATTCTGATTTTGTGTAGTTTTAAGTGGCTATTTTTTTGCGTCCTGCATAGATGCAAAATTTTACTCTATCTAGGCCAAAGTGCATCCACATTTGGAATAGTGCGTCATAGACGCAAAACGCACACTAATGTGAACCCTGGTTTAAAGGTAAGAATGGCAGTATAATTTATCGAGATATAGCACTATTTTGATTGGTTACTCAGAGAGCTATCTCATGTTATGTCCTGTAATGAGCCAAACAGACAAATTGTATCATAGGAGCTAGTGCACCTTAATTTGCCCAGTTTTGATTGAGTCTTTACAACCAAGATAAGGAAATGGCTGACTGTGCATGATGCATGGTTATGAATGAAAAAAAGCTTACAATGTGATCATAAAATAGAATATATGCAAGATTAAATTTATTTCAACAGTAGTGTGAACTGCAACAGAATTTGTGGCATATTTGCATGCTATAAGATGTTAGTTAAAGGTGGGTGACCCCATCAACAACTTCATCCCCCACTCTACTTGAGATTTTTGTATCAGAAGCTATTTTTCTCATTATCCTAGTTAAAATATAAGGCCGAGGAAATGTTTCCTTTTGATGTTATGAAAAAAAAAACGGTCCTCGTACTGCTTGTGTCGCCTGCCATCGCGGTTTGTGAATAATAGGTCTCATATGACCTTTGACCTTGATATTTGACCGTTGACCTCATAAACAAATGAGGGTTTGCATGCAATCTCCATAAACCAAGTTTGGTTCCAATTGAACTTCAACTTTTAAATTGAGGTCAATTTTACATCTTACAACTTGCCCTCACATGACCTCTGTATATGACCTTGCAGGGTTGGCTTTATGCCAGCAAAAACTGTTTTTGCCAGAAATGGTTTAAACTGGCATAAACTGGTTTAAAACGGCAAATGGTAATGTCTGAGGTCTTCATTTTAGGGTATGTCATACCTTGGAGTACTAAATTATGTCCCTCTTTAACTTAAGATAGTCAACATGCCTTGCATTATTTTATTTGTTCAATACAAAAATACACACCCACACAAAAAAAAACATGAAAAGGAAAATAAAATGGGAAAGTGCAATGTGACAATTTTTTGAAACATGCAAAATTCTTCAGCAGAACTCAAAATACTAGCTGCAGATTTACAATTACTTACTTCAATCTAAATGTGAGTACTTGCTCTTGCTTCCTTTTTGTCATATCAGATTTTATTTTCAAATTTAGCCTAAAATTTGTTCAGTATTTATTTTACTCATTTATTTACTATTTAGTTTTGAAATTTATATATTATTGAATTTCCAGTCCATTTTCCACTTTTTCTCTTAGGTTATTCATGAGTAAAGTATGGTACTAGATTAAACTGTATGTATCATGTGTAATAAAAAAGCCAGAAGTTGTGTTTACTGTACTTTCAACCACTTTTGTTCTGTAATTTTTATTCAGACTTCTACAGATAAAACCAACACAATTTTTCAAAATTTCAGAAGCATTTTGGGAACAAAATTGAGGTTTTTGCCAGTTGTTGCCAAAATAGGCGGCATAAACCTTGTGGTTTAAACTGGTATAAACCGGACGGTTTAAACCGCTCGGTTTTTACCGGCCAACCCTGCACCTTTGACCTCATCAACAAATGGGGGATCCCATGTTGCACCCGTGACGCAAGTTTGGTTTAAATCCATCGAAGTATGCGGATATTACAGGCAAATGTTAACCCTTTTTCACGACAACAACAGACAGCAACGTAGAGTGGACAAAGTGATCCCTATGGGTCTTTCTCCCTAAGGCAGGCGATACAAAAATGTCTCCAAAATGTGGTCATCCACATTATAAAACACACACACACAGTGTCCTATGGGACATTTTGCTTCTACTACCAAAGAGCTGGACCAATTTAAAATTTGTTATGAAATATTTTTGGTGATATGCTTTTATGAAATACGAAAAATCGGACCACAATTGGGTCACCTACTTTTAACTAGCTTCATTGAAAATCCAGTGATATCACTAGAATAACATTTAGGCAAGTGCACCATGATTTCAGTTGCAAGAAATATGCCTTCCCCAAGATTTGAACCACCAACCTTCAGCTGCAGAAATGCAATACTAATCACTTAGCAATGCAAAGCGATCTTTCGGGCGTTTGTTTTTCGTAAATGCTCAAATGTTACAGGATGGAGCATAATACCTAATACATTTACCATGATACAGAGTGTGTGGTCATAATATAGAAGGCGAACTTCTATTTTACTAATTTGCATGTACGTATATAACAACTTCCATGCTTCATTTTCCAACATTTACAAAAAGCTACAATTATTTATGATTAATGCAAGCACCTGCATATTCATCATCCAATTTCTGGCTGTGCAGAGGGTGCCACCACAATATAGCCCAACTGTCCTAGGCCCTAAATGTAAACTTTTAACAGACATCTCAGGCTAACAGTGACAGCCTCATGAGTTGTGATCACAAAATCAGGTGGTGTGTGTACAAAGTTGAGTTTCAACTGCATCTCCCTTGCCAGTGATCCAGAGGGTGTATTGAGTCAATCCCACAATACACCAGTTTGGGGAAATTTCACCTCAACAGGGCCATGTGATCCCATAAAAATCACATTCTTAACACATAAAAATCCTGACTTCTGTGCTCATTTTCACCCACAAAGCGTTAGTACTTAGGGAATTTTTAGCATGATTATGACATGTCCTGTGGTTCTTAAACTTTTGGAATGCTTTTTATCCCTAAGTACTGACATATGTATTGTACAGTACAGTATAGGCACATTGCAATGCATTGTGGGATTGATTCAAAACACCCTCTGCCAATGATCCAAGTCAGTGGCCCATTTCAAATATATTTTGTCACATGACTGTCAGAAGATCGTAAGTGCAATAGCTGCCATATGATAACATCCATGTCCAGTCATGTATTAAAATGATAACTCATTTATCTTTCCTTGAGTCAGTGACTCTTGAAATGGTTCTTCAGGCAACTGTGTCATCTGAAGAAACATTTCAAGATCCACTGACTAAGACTCGGCATAATAGTGTGTTTGATAGGAATTTGACAAATGGCAGCTATTGCACTTACGACCTTTTTGCATTCACACACCTAAATGTGCAATCAGGTAGAGCATCTTGAACTTATTCAAGAACTTGAAATAATTTACTAGCACATCAACAAATCTTCCATGACTATGCCTACCCATACCAATTCTTGATTCATAAATTTGTAATACACCTTGTCTCTAATTGTAACCATTTGCTTTTCTCCAAATTCTTAGATCCCAACTGAGAACAAACAACTTATAGGGTAATGCATAACTTGTAAATCTTAAAAACACAGTTTTCACACAACCAGTGCATTAGGTGTAAACTTCATACATAAAGTAGAGAAACATGTAATGAATTAATAATTATTTACATATTGAGAAAATTGAATGTTGTCATTGTTAATTCCTGAATAAATAATGAAAAATGCCCAACAATCTTAGCTGTAGTGCAATACATTCAAAATTATTCCAGGTTTGTTATGACATGTTCACTATGTTGAGAATTCATCATAGAAAGCCATTTAATCAGGTTCCACTTCAAGTATTGGTAATGTGATTAGTGGAGAAACAATGGCCATCACACAGGTGTAACAATTCTATCATTTCAGCAGGTTTGACCCTACAACCATAAGTCACAGAGAAGGGTCAGCATTGACTTTATTGGATTGCTCATTGAGGCCATGAAAATCCACCCTAATTCCACAGAGATTAATAATGGCACATTGCACAAAGGATAACCAACATGTTTAATAACCCCAGCTAATGCCTAGTTGACCTTTGACCTCTTTTGAAAGACCACCCATACCAGCCGCACCCATCAACAACCGCATGCAAGTTTTTTAAAACTCACAAAGCTTAACACAAAAGGTTTCTCATTTTTATCAGACTGTCACTGCATACACCGGATGTTTTCTTTACTATCTGGCTAATTGGCAACTTGTGTTCAATGTGCTGTGGACTGCTGCCCACTAAAACACTTTTTACCAGGTTATGGGTATGATAATATTAGACATTAAAGACACTATCAGTGATTTATCAGAAAGAGTCAAAATATTTGAAATTTGCAGGAATAGCTTAAAAGTGGCGGAAGGTTAAGTTTGTAAATATATTCTCATAAGTTACTTTTTCCAGCTGAAGAATTGACAGAAAAGGAAGAAAACAGCAGTGTTCCAAGATACGATTTCCATTCAATTGTGTGTTGTAGTAAGTGTCCGTACGGACAGCAATGACTAAAATTTCCGATTTTGTCCTTATTAGGTTGCTTCTTTTCTTATCATTTGCAGGATATGTTAGGATACCTGTACTTGTTACATACATGCAAAAATCTGATTTTTAAAAAAATTTTTTTTTCAATTTTCTGATTTAGCAAATCACTGATAGGGCCTTTAATGGATGGTACAACTTAATTGTCATTGGTCTTAACTCTTAACACTGTATTCTCTACATCCTACATGCTAATTTGCTACACAAACTTTGTAACTACCATAACATGAGTTAACTACCATAACATGAGTTCTCTTCCAAGAGTGCAACTTAGACCTAAATATCTACAAGCACTGTGGTTCTGTGACAAAAGATAGTGAAACCCAACCCCCTAAAAACCTGCCTGAAAAAGTTGGGGGAGGGTTATTTTAAAGGAGCATTTTAAAAATGGTTTGAATATATTCATGCTATTTCACCTAATCAAATAACTTAGGAAAGATATTGTACGCGAGGAGGGTTGAATCTTGTCTGAAGTGGTAACCTAGCAGATCTCGGTCAACGTGTACCACTCCAGGGTTCATGCTTAGTAAAATTTTGGGGTCCATGACTCGCAGAAATTTCAATGGACACAATAATTTCAAGTGTCTACATAAATGGAGCCCATCCATAATTCTAGACTCAGCAGAGCTTAGAGATTGTGTTTCCAATCTGACCAAAACCCTAAATATTCCACTGGACCACATATAATTTGGAATTTTGGGGTCCAGTATATACATGTTGAAATCACAAGTGGGAACCCTAGGCTCTTCTACCCTGTGACTGTGGTTGAATCTTGCAATGAAACCTGGCTTGGTCGAAAAATAGGAGGGTTCATGGATAGAAGGGCTTCCCAAGACAAAGCTCTGTGATTTCATACTTGCCCAAGTTTGAGAAATACATGATTTATTAAAGCCAGAAGAGCCTTGCTCTCAGCTATACATACATTACTTTTTTTTCTTGCTATACAAACTGTTCTGTTATACCCCATTACATACACTAACAGCTTGATCGTTCAACAAGTTTTACAATCAAAAAGTTGAGCATCACTCCACACATCATACAGAGGTGTAGCCAGGAGGGGGAGGTGTAGCCGTAGCCAGGTGTAGGGAGGTTTGTTCCCCTGTCAGAGGATCCCATTGCTCGATTCCCAAAAGAAATAACAGAACGTGTAGGCCTATATATGTATGTGAATAAATGTTACTGCATAAAGTATTAAGAAATTAGCCCCTCCAAATTTCAACCTCCCCCCTCTTTCCCTTGATCTTGATATGTCTCTGCAAATAATATTGGGCCATATTTCAATAGAGAAGTTAAACTACATAATTAATTTCTAAGAGAAAGATGGGTGAACCTTTTTGGGTGAAAGGATATTCTCACACCCCTTAAGAGTTGACGACAGAATTTTAATGTTTTTGTTTAGGTACTGTAGTCAGGATTGAAATCCACTTCTCTTTTACAACATGTTGCCTCGTAAGGTTTTATCAATTTTGGTTTGTTTGTTTTCTTGGAGAATAAAATTACAACAATTCTCTACAAAGACAAATGGCTCAAGAAAATACTAGACCATTAAGACCCTACAGATTGCACATCACATACACTGGCACTTGAATTAACTTAAATCTTCAAAGCACTTTCTGAAGTCTACACTGCTACATGGTTTTACTTTTCACAAAGCAAAAAATCCTTTCATTTAAGTCCTCGCTATGGACAACTCTCTACCCAACTTGATCACCTAAAAGAAAAGTTTGGAAACACTCGTATTGGTTAAATAATTGCTTACTATATCACAGTATAGATGAGATTACCAAAAGCCCCACTCAATTTGAGGAAAGAATCCGATCAATGGCAAAGTTGATCAAAAATTATGACAATTCGGACTTCACTCAGTGTATCCGTCCCCCCCCCCCCATCCATAGTCAAGTTCAAATGCTCGGAGGTCGCTTGTATCATACCTTTATTGAAACTTGTTTCAGAGGTCACAAATAACTCCTTTCCCAAGATTGACCAAACTTAGTTGAAATCCTTGATTGCATAAAACAAGCACTTCCTTTTCCATCACAATGAAGCTACAAGATCACAGCAACTTTTAAATCAAACAGATGCCCTTAAAATAGTGAGTTCCAAATTACAGTTGATTCTGATGGTGCATTTCAGTAATGGCTATCGCAGTGATTCATAGACAACTATACTCCCGCCTAAAAAAATCCGACCGATGTGAACGGCCATTAACATGCTCAAACTTGCTTTAAATGAACGCGCCAGCCCGTGGATAAATCTCTCAAAATCCAATCATGCCTTCGTTATTAGAATGCATTACAGACAAGTCAATAAGCAACACATTTACGCGAACAACGCTCCTGGCAATTTTTTTATAATCACTACATCCTAGGCACATACTTGTTAATACAGTAATCTATATCGTCGGATTTTTTAGCGGGGGAGTATATGTTTGCATCTGCCCAGTATGGTGTAAAAATTAAAATCACAAAATTTTTTCGGCCAGACTCAGGAAATCTAAGAAACCACCTACAATATATAGATTATAGTTCATATTGATGAGGATTTCAACTTTTTCTTGGCAAGGATTTGGATTATTAAATGCCCCTTTAAACTACCCAAATCTACTAGTTTAAAAAATGACAGCCTACACCACAGTACAATGATTTAGACCTCATCAACATCGCATATTCCCATATTGATCAATGGCCCAAATTGTTTTTTTTCTTCTTTCTTTTTTTTTTTTTTTGTGCAATTGGACTTCCACTTTTCAAATGCAACAAAACTTTCATGTAACTTAACATACGAAGAGGCAAGGTCCAGACAATGGCTGACTGGTTCGACTAATAGTACCATCATTTGTTCAGGTGACACAAAGCCTTACCTTAATTCAACTGCAAGTTGGACTTAAGCACAGTAACACTTTACCACATCTCATCAGTGGAGTACACTTTTTGTGCTTCAACTCCGAGATGCATATCGAGGGTTTAGAGCAAAAAGGCCCCATCTGCAATAGCTGCCAAGTGTTAGACTTGGGCAGGAATAACACTTAAGAAGACAACTGACAAATGGCAGCTATTGCAGATGGGGCCTTCTTGCAGTAAACCCTCGATATTTTAGGTACGGTCTTCTGTTTCTCAACCCTCCATATTACACTGCTCCATAGACCCGGAGCACAACTTTTATTACAAAAATTAACCAATTGATATTTACAGCTTATTCATACACAGTGTAGATTTGTACTTGTGAGCAATATCAACATACCAAAGTTTTAAATCCAAGAAGGAATGATGCGCTTTTCTCACCATGCCCTTTAAAGCAGTAACATTTTATGGCAAATATCAATATATTCTTTGACAAATTCTTCAACACCACCAATAATAATTAGTATTACAGTTCATGTCTTTCTAGGTCCATTGTGACTTTATGATCACAATGCTGTTCTTATGTCTTACAATAGACACACTATCTTCTGAGAATACAATTTTCTCCAAATTTGAACTTGATTGGGTGTAGAATTAGGGGTTTAATTCTAGTATTTTGGGTATGAACGGTTGTTTTATGCCCGAGGGCTTGCCCTGTTCATGTATACCGTACTTTTTACTAACTATTACTTACAAAATTAAATCATTGAAAATTGAAATTGCATGATTGTTGACCACTTTCGGCGTTCGTCACGGCAGCCATGCATAAACGTTGTTTATACATGGTCACGTGACGCGTATTGACCAATCGCGTACGTCGATACATACGAGGTATACATGAACACCTGAGCACATTGAGTTTTATAAAACAACAAAACCAAATTAGTTTCTGTCCGTAGTCAGTCCTTCAGGGAAGCACACTTGAAATTTCTATCAAGCATGACTGGAAAAATTATTGTTTTTTAATTTCTTAAAGACAGCATTTTCGCATGATAACTTCAGAAAAGATTTAACACATAGGTAAACAACTGATATAAGCAGTTTATAAAAATGGGGTGCACTCTTCCAAGTGCCACTTTAAACCAAGATACAGTGGCAGTGCCAGGGGAGAAGTGAAATCTTTTTTGGGGGGTGAATTTTGAAGGTTTTTAACCACTTTTGGCCCTAAATTGCCAATTTTGCCCAAATTTGATTTTTGGCTCAAAATTGCACATTTTTGTTTTTGTCAAAAAAAATCTCAGTTTTCTTCTGGCTGGGTGGGGACACTGCCACTGACACTGACACTGCCAAGATACTGATTCTTTCCATAAACTGATCAAAATAAACAAAAGTAGCACAATCAAAATGAATAATAATCAAACTACAGTCAACTACTTTTTTTTTTTACAAAGTCAATTCTGACCATTGTTTTTACTAAGTATTTTATTTCCTCCGTACAGTAACATGAGCACGTATCATAGATTAGAAAATATTTGTTAACTAATGCTGCAGCATTTGCATGCAAAAAACACTAAAACGCCACACTGATGTTACTGCGTGGAGGAATTGAAAATACTCCAAAAATTACAGCATCTGGCCCTACAGGATGAACTTCACATACATGATGTAACACTTAAATTACCATCGTATTAACACTTTAATTATAATTACCATTGTAAATGTGATAATTACATTTTTCATCCACTAACTGACCCTGCAAGATGCAGCTAATAATCACACAGGTGTTTCTTCAACACTAAAACTTCATGTCACCTCAACATATAAGAAAACAGTACATTCATTTTAAACAAAAGAAACATTTTTTTGGCAAAACCAACAATTTTTTCCCATTAAAGGGATAAGCAGCAATAATGCATGAGGATTCCATTAAACTACTTTAAAGTACGTAAAAAATTACAAAATAGTTAAAGAAATGAAGTATTTGAGAAATTTGTTGCAACTTCGCCCGCAAATTGACATGCAGGATGCCGACTCTACATTGAACAGCTGATTGTGGTACACAGCAGAACAGAATAAACAAATATCAATAACATACATGCTTGCAGTCAAACTGTACAGGTCATAGTGCACAATATCAAAGCTTCAAAATCCAGATATTTGCAAGCAAATGCTTTTGATCAAGTCCATATTTTATTTGCACCCACAGGAAGTCCAGTATCAGATAAAATGTAACATTTTGTCTTTGATGGATTTCGAGCCAACAAATAATGTTAGGTTATGTTTAGCTTATCCACCCTTGTAACAAAGATACCAATACATGGACTTTTATAATTTTTGAAACATTTTTTTGATTAACAAATTGCTGTTTATCCCTTTAAAAGCCACTAAGTTATGACTTTTCAAAGGAAGTTTTCAGATGGCTCTTCCATTTGCAATCTATATTCTCATGTAGAATCCACAGGACTCTTCAATTCAAAATCCATACTCCTCTGATTGGAAATCATAGTCAACCTGTAGAATTCACAGGACTCTTCAATTAAAAAATCCATACTCCCTCTGATTTGAAATCTATATTCACCTGAGAATTCACAGGGCTCTTCCACGAAGGGTTTAGAATTTCAAATGTAGTTATCCAATGGGCTATTCCATTGGAAATCCACACTCCCTCTGTTTTTTCAATCTTTCAGTGAAGATTTTAATTGCAATAGCTGGTCCCTTCACTAAAAGTTGAGTTCCCATCACATACCCAAATCGCTGAGTGATCCACACTCTAAAGCTTCTACTGGCATTTTCAATCATCAAAACACTGTTACTCTTTTAAATCAATTTCTTTCACTTTAAATTTAGAGTCATTGATTTTTTTTGTATATATTTTTTTTATTTGTGCCCAATCTACTCCAAAGTAAAACACAATTGTTCATTCAAGTGTTTGGAAATAATGACACACACACACACACACAACAAAAATCATTTACAAAATAGGAGAAATGAAATATTACACATCTTAAGTACATCAATATCTCAAACTGATTATCTCATATTTTTACCTACTCTATCACTCAACTTTTTCTAGTACAGAAAATACTCTCCCATCTATCATGTCTTTCTTATATACATCACATATTTTCAGGTTTTCAATGATCAATGCACAGAATTGTTGGGAGAGAACAAATGACATTAGTATTTAGTATCAGTTGAGTGCCAATGGGAAACAAAAAAACTAAGGACCAAAGTTTTCTACTTTTATAAACAGGAAAAGTCAGTATCTACAGAAAGAACAAAGCATCAGAAAGATCTATAATCCTTATCAAATTGACTGGCAGCCATTTAATTGAGAAAATCAAAAATAAATCTGAACACAAAATTTGGAAACATTTTATAAACACTTGCCAACAGAGAAAATTGATTTGTAACAAAAATCAGCTGCATACTTTGCTGCTTAAAATCACAAGTAAACCAACAAAGTGTTTTTTTTTCAGCTTTTGTGTCAAATCCTGGATTTTCCTAAAAACTGAATAAGACTTATAAAGGATGAACTTAAGAATATTACGAACAGAAGAGAAATTACATTGGTCATTTAGGCAACTCAAAACTTTGGTCCTAATATAAAACAACTCAAAAAGAATTACATAATTGATGTGCACATTTCATATGTGCTGATCTAATCTATATGGGCCTATTGACCTTTTGCACATCCTTTTCATGTAATTAGTTTTTGCACATTTTACTTGGGTTTTTAAATTAATTGTAATACATACATTTTTGAGAAAACCACACGATACAAAGATATCATGCTTGAATAAAATTCTTCATGACAAAGAAGTATTTTTTGAATACATAAACATTGATTTAGAAGCAAGAACATTTTAACATAAAAAAAACGCAAATTGCCAATAATGGGCAGGTTGTGGTGCACTTCCCAGTGGTAAAGCCCTCCCTGAGTCTTGAATTGACAGGGTATATAACACCCTCTCGCCGGGAAAAATACTGGCAAAATGTTTAACCTTTTTACTTTTCGCACCCCACTGACAAACCCATGAAGAACACCAGAGCAGACATGAATGACATACAGTGTAGCAGCATGTGGCCTACAATATGCCCACAGCCCAGGCTTGGCTGCAACAGTCCTTCAAAAAAAACACATATTCCAATTGTTGACCCTTTTTGTGCAATGTTTGAACTTTTTGCATATTTTTCCCCCCAATGACCATCCCACAGAACACTCTGGATCTCAGCAAATGTCACTTTATGTTGGGGATTTACTTTCCGGAACAGTACTCTACCACACACAATGTCACAGGCCCAGTGTGAGCGCCATTGGCTACACCAGTGGTTTGTCGCATGCTTCACTCATTACACATTGCGTTGCTATGTGCGATATCTCTGCCAGTTAAAGCACCTTACGCTGGCGTATGTTTGATTCTGTCCTGAGAATTAAATCCAAACTACAACTGCACTAACTGCTCTAGAAAAGGAGAAATGGCAATAATATTCACTTTTTCCTGTACATCTGGCCATCCAAATATACAAACATAACCATTTTTCCATCAGCTGATCCGTCCACTAATTGAATTTAGTAGAGAGGTCCATAAATGATTATAGTTGTAAGTCTAAATAAACCCATACTGCGTACATGTTAATTGCGCTGGCCTGACGACCTCGGTCGGGAATGACGCATGTACATGCTCGAGTACTGACGTGACTAGAAGAAAGTAAGTTTTGTCAAATTGTGCTAAGCATGAATTAGAATATGATCCAATCAACAAATGCTTGCACACTTTGGCAACATACTTAAACTGTGAGTGGTGATGGTGATGGAAGCATGACTTCCAACTAGTTGGACTGTAACACTGAGAACCTTGAAGGATTGCCTTGCTCCTGTAATTCCATGTAACGTTGTCTTTCCTGCACAATCGGGTGTAGTATGCCTTGAAGGTAGTACTCAATGTAAAATGAGAGATCCTTGAGACCAGCCAACGATCTCGGTCACGAGCTCATCATTACCTCCAGATGAAATACATGTACATTATAATTTTCGTGATTACATCATTACATGGGGGGGGGGGGGGGGCTGTGCAATCCACCCTATTCCTTCATTTCTATTTTATAACTTGACCTCAGATGACCTTTGTGACTTAACCTTATTTTCATGAGGGTTCCATGTTGCCATGTATGGCCCAAGTTTGGTTGCATTGGACCTCGCTTTTCAAATTATTTGCAGCCCATTTTTTAAACATTAATTTTTTGTTTTTTTTTTTTTTTTTTTTTTTTTGGAATTTTTTTACTTGACCTCAATAACCTTTGGTATGTGACCTTGACCGACCTCATAATCGTATGAAGGTTCAAAAGGAGCATCTATATCCAAGTTCTGTAGCAATTGGACGTTTCCTTTCGAATGGAAACTTTTCTAAACTTAACCTTTGAAAAACGCCAAAGAGGACTGATAGATAACACAGAATACAGCTTGAATTATTTTGTTAGACAAAACCTTGACAGCTGGTCCTGTCCTCTTTTCCAGTACAGTCGACTTACTTCCATTCCCCAAATCCATGCCCTCATTCCCAACACTGCCGTGAACCATACCAGTGACTGCCTTAAATTCAGAGAATTTGGAGGAAATCCACAAGTTGCTGACAGCCGAGACACAATGACTTGTACACCGCGTTGCACTAAATTTCTAACTGCCTGGGCTTCAGGTGCTGTGGCTATTTCATCTATGATGACGGTTTTGTGGATGTGGTCTGTAGTGGCTTCATACATGGTCTTGTACTGGTCTGTCCGGCCCTAGCAACCTAAGTAATAAAGAACTTTTAAGAGGACATTTTTTTACCAAATGGAGTAAAAATTTACCTTTTACTACTCTATCAATAAGTCTTTCCAGACCAGTAATATATAATCATTATTAAATAAACCCATAATCTTTATTACGGAACTCATTGTAAAGTTCATGTGATCACCTTTGTTATGGGTATTACTTGGGGAATTCAGGAGGGGGCACAACCACAGATGGAGCACCCAACTATTATTTGTAGGTATGGCAATCGGACTTCACGAATGGAGTGTGAAAACTGATTTACAGGTATTTATAGAAGGGCCTTTAGAACTGATATTGCCTAAAATGTGCACTGATAAACGAATTTGTTGAAACCAAGGGCGTTCTCGAACACAGTCCCTCGCCTTCTTTCGCGCATAACTGTAAGACAAAAGCAGCACACCAAGTGCAACTGTACGTCGACGTCCAGGGTTACCCCATAAAAAGTTTGCAAGCATATAAACTCCAATCTCCCAACTAGTTTTACTTCCCACCTAATTTCATTTGACACCACCCATAGGGGTCACAATTTTTCCGTTGGGGGAGTAGAACCCCGTTTTTTGGTCATTTATAGTATTATTTATTTAAGTCCCCCACATGAGCACAGGTAAGAGATGTTAGAGATATTAATTCGGAAAAGTCCCCCACATGACCACAAATAATATATATTTAGGAGTAGCAGCACCCCTGTTTTTGCATTATTAGTATTCTATACTTCTCCTCACTCTTCATTTGCTACCACCATCTCACCATCTCCGTTTTGGAGATATTATCTCGAAAGTCGTCCACATGACCATAAGTAAGATATGTTTAGGAGTAGCACCCCCAGTTTGGCAGTTATAGTCACTGAGTTAGAGGCTAGAGGTTGGACAAGCAATCTTGAAAAAGCGAACTCACTGGTGGACGCTTAGATGTTTACCGTCCAACCATCAAACCTTAAAACTTACAGCACGGAAAATGCACTTCTCGTGATGTTGTGCCTAGGCGACCCTCCTTATAAAATGATCCTTTTACATCCAAGAACATCGTCAGGACACTGGGTTTATTCAAAAATTTATCGTGCAATGTCGGGCACAAGTGTTTTGAGATTTCAAAATGGCTTCCAAATAGCATGGGCTATAGCATGTTCCTAGTCTAAGACGAGTTTGATCGTCTTTAACACTTAGTATTGCACAGTTTTAATATTTTTAAATCCGTATGGAACTTGACCTCGGTAAGTGGGAAAGAGCTTCCCACCTGCTCGTGTATCGTTTGTATGTATTGGAATCAGCGAATAAGTGTGTGCCGTGCCCCTTCTAAGAAACTAACCGGTAACAGTCCAAAGGCCCTGTTTATAGTAATTATTTATTTCCGCTCTTTTATTTGATACCACCCCAGGGCACATTATTCTCTGTATTCTCTGTTGTGGAGATAATTAATCTGGTAATGTCTTCCAACATGAGCATAACAAGAGAATGTTTTAGAGAGTACATCACCCCTAATGACCCTTGTTGTGACCCTTAAAATTTTCGCATCAACAATCGATCCCGCCCACACTAAAGTTTCCTCTGGATACACCAATTTTACCTCTTTTGACCTGACCGCCTTCTGACCCTGAAATGACCCCTAATGACCCATTGTTCATGACCTTTAAAATTTTCGGCAATTCACAATCGACGCCACCCTCCTCCAGTTTCATGTCCATACACCCACAGTTTACCCCTTTGACCTTGAATATCCCCTGTATGACCTTTGATCGCACTAACCAATACACCTCGGTCTTCGGTTGACTGGTCAAGGGGCACCCCCCACCAAGGTTTCAGGAACGTGCCAGAACCCGCCTGGTCCTGAGAAACCAACGTATAACGGCATTTTTGACCTTGAATGACACCTAATGACTCTTGTCGGGACTACATAAATTTTCGGCAATCAAAAATCGACCCCGACCCCGCCAAGTTTCATGTCCATACATCCAACGTTTTACCCCATTTGACCTCATTGACCTTGAATGACCGATGACCTTTGGTCCACTCAACCATACAACCTCGGTATTCGGACGGTCAAGGGGCACCCACCCACCAAATTTTTCAGGACGTGTGCGACCCTCGGTCTCCGAGAAACCATGTTTAAAACGTCATTCGACCTGAATGCCCCTAATGACCTTGTCATGACTTAAAATTTTCGGCACAAAAATCGACCACCACACTCCAAGTTTCATGTCTTTACACCAACGTTTACCCCATTTGACCTTGAAGACCCCTGAGACCTTTGATCCACTAAACCAATACAACCGCGGTCTTCGGACTGTATAGGGGCACCCACCCACCAAGTTTCAGGAACGTTGCGGACCCTCGGTTATGAGAAACAAACGTTTAACGTCATTTGGAACTTGAAACACCCCTAATGACCTTGTCGTGACCTACAAATTTCGGCACAAATCGACCACCACCCTCCAAGTTTCATGTCCATACACCAACGTGTACCCATGTAATTTCACCTCATTGGACCTGAGAATGGACCCCGATGACCTTGGTGTCCACAACCAATACAACCTCGGTATCGGACGGTCAAGGGCACCACCCGCCCACCAATTTTCAGGACTGTGCGACCCTCAGTCTCAG
Source organism: Ophioderma brevispina (assembly GCA_023653785.1). Lineage (NCBI taxonomy): Eukaryota > Metazoa > Echinodermata > Ophiuroidea > Amphilepidida > Ophiodermatidae > Ophioderma > Ophioderma brevispina. The sequence continues at coordinate 49,004 of JAMKCH010004710.1, read as the reverse complement.
AGAAACCAATGTTTAACGTCATTTGACCTTGAATGGACCCTAATGACCTGTCGTGACCTTCAAAAATTTTCAGCATCAAAAAATCGACCCCACCCTCAATTTCAGGTCCATACACAAACATTTAAATTTGACCTTAAAGACCCCTGATGACCTTTGATCCATAAACAATAAAAACATAAGTATTCGGACGTCAAGGGGCACCCACCCACCAAGTTTCAGGAAACGTGCAACCCTCGGTCTCGAGAACATAGACGCGGTCTATTTGACCTTTTTGACCTGAATGACCCCTGAATGACCTTTGGTCACTAACCATAAAACTCTTTTTTCCCGTCTTGTCGGTCAAAGGGAAACCCCACCCACCAAGTTTCAGGAACGTTTTGCGGACCATCGGTCTCCGAGAAGAAAATCACAACACTGTCAGACAGACAGACACACTGGACAGGACAGACACCACCGCGTATTAATATATAGATGTCCCAACATGAGCATAACCAAGAGATGTTTAGGAGTAGCCACCCCCGGGTTAGCATTTATAGCATTCGTTATTTCCTGCTCTTCATTTGCCACCACCCCAGGGGTAACAACATGTTCCATTGTGGAGATATTAATTCATGAAAAGTCATGCAAAAATCCCTTAAAATTCACTAAATTTAGTAAAAATATGAACATTTATCAATTTGGAACACTATTTTTGAAAAAATCATGTGACCACATTTTAAATTTGGGCCCTCTACGTGGTCTGGAAAGCGGTAAAACACCCAATTTTACGTATTTTACATTTTCCAAGAAATGTAAACAGGCTGGCAACCCAAAAGATGACCCACAGAACCAGAGTAGAAAACCCTTCAATGAAAACATGGGTAATAGATATTAGCTCTACTTTGTTCGATCTCAAGTTTGGGGGTGACATCACTGTGCGTGAGGTTTTGCACCCGAGAACGCACGCGTCGACCTTGGAGAAGCATTACGCCGCGAACAACAGCGGCGCAATCAAAATGCTAGAGCGGAATGCACAGGTCGCGTCATGGACGTCACCCCCAAACTTGAACCCGAACAAAAGTATATATCTATTGATGTTAATACCTTTGTTGTGGTATGTACTCCCCCCTTTTTTTTTGCTTGGATAAGTTTTTCTTGTTTTGTGCACCACCAAACCACACACAGCCCTATACTGCCAATAAAACACCATACTGCCTAGTTCATTTTAAGGTAAATGAACTCCTGAATCAAATTCTTTTGCAAGGTGTAGTATTTCACAATGAAGATCTGAGCAAATTTGGCTGAAATGGACCAAGCATTTGGCATTAGTTGCAATTTTAAAATAATCAAAGAATGCCCCTTTAAGTGGCCCACATGCATTTTGACCACAATTATGATTCACACAAAAGATGTATGGCACAGTCTTCCATGTAGCACAGGAATTTTGCATATCCAATGTACTGTTTCAGCAATACAGCAATTATGCATATTTAATTAGATCAATTGCATCAAACATTGCCCCTTTAATTGGCCCACATGCACTTTGACCCCAATTATGATTCACACAAAAGATGTACGGCATAGTAGTCCATGTAGCGAATGAATTTTGCGTATCAAATGTACCATTTCAGCGATATAGCAATTACGCATATTTAATTAGATCAATTGTATCAAAAAATGCCCCTTTAATCGGCCCACATGCACTTTGACCCAATTATGATTCACACAAAAGATGCATGACATAGTATTCTTTCATGTTGTGAAGGAATTTTGCCCATCCGATGTACCGTTTCAGAGATACAGTAATAATGCATATTTAATTAGCTCATTTGCATACCTAAGCCGCACATATCTCGCACTTTCAAATTGCAAGAAAGACGCGCATCATGATAGGCTTTCATGCAGCTAAGGAATTTTGCATATCTGATGTACCGTTTCAAAATTATAGCAATTACGCTGATTTTTGCATATTAATTAGCTCATTTGCATATTTAATTTGCCCGAAATATGACCGAAATCTAATCAGTTCGAGAACTCTCCAGCCCGCTCTCTCCCACCAAGTTACATCATCATACTCCTTACGGAACTCCAGAAAACTTGTACACAAGCCTTACGGGAAAATTTCCATAAATTATGCAAATTAGATACTTAATTAGCATATTTTACGCCCAAAATCTAATCAGGTCGAGAACTCGTGGACCCGCTTCTTTCCACCAAGTTACATCACTGTAGCCCTTATGGAACTCCAGATAAATCGTACACAAGCACGTGAACACGGACGGCGGGAAGACAGACAGCATGACAGACAGACGGACAGACATACAGACAGACAGACAGACAGAAAAGTGATTACTAAGTCTCTGCCGAAAAAAGTTGAGGCGAGACAAAAATATGGCATTCACGGACATGCATGTGTCGTTTGTGTGTTGCGGTTCGTGAAGGGGGAAAGTCACATGAGGTCACCAACATGTGGGACACTACCCAAGGATCATTTGTAGTCCAAGGTCACCAGAAATCATCAACAGATGTGAAAACACCAAGCAATTTTATAATCTGGACCATTTTTAGGCAATGATCTAATGACTTTTGACCCCCGCTTGTGAAAGGGCAAACTGTGGGAGACTACTCAAGGAATCATTACATGCAAGTGGCATGAAAAATGTTGGGATGAATGTATGTTGAAACAGTGGGCAATTATTTTAGGGTCTTAACATTTGGGGTCACATTTTTACCCCCCCAAATTCACACAGAGACACACTCACAGGCAAACATAACAAAGCAATTCTCTACGTGCCCTTGAGGACACAAAAAAGCAGTTAGCTCACTTTGAAACTGTGTGATACATGCTGATTTTTTCAAAAGTAAAAGAAATAAAGTCTATGGGATGTTGACAGCATGCCATGAATTTAAATGGATTTCAATTACACACCAATTAAAGGCAATCTACAATCCAGTGGGACCTTGATTCATCGGACCTGGGTCGGTGTCGTGAGATGGAGAAGGTGGCCAAATTTGCAGCAAAAGTCACAAGATGTGGAAACAGCTCCACTCATCAGGCAGCACGCAAGCAGGAAATGCACGAAGCTGACCAGGGGTCATTCCATGCCAATTAAAACACGAGTACTACCATCACCTCATGGATGTCTTTCTTTTTGGTGTTTGTATTGAAAGATATTTCATGAGAAACTAAAATCCTGAAAATTTAGTCTGGAGCTCGTTTCGTTTTCCGCCCAAGCAATTTAAATTTGAGGGGGTCACCTCAAAAAACATTGTAACGCGTTGAAATTCAATATCAGAGGGCCATAAGTAAAGAATGCACCCCTCAGATCCTTCAAAATTGCACCTTGCTCCCTAAATTTAAAGTTACAGGGGATCAAAAATGCTCAAAAACATATTCGGACCATACTTTGGGGTCCACAATTCAAAATAAGGTGTAAAAGTGATATAAATTCAATTTTGGGCTGGTGATAGCAAATTTTGATTAGCTACCTCATATATAATCCTGTCATTGATTCTGAATGGTTAAAAGTGGAGGCATAAATCAACTAGCTTCAAGAATTGGAACCAAAATGAAACTATGCCCTGGGAAGAGCGGGCATAGTTCATGACCTATGCCCAGGGACACCTCTTCCCAGCATTAAAGCGGCATGGCACATTTTCAGTATTATGAAATTTCAATTTGCTTCAAATGATAGTCTAGGGCCATTGGAAGACAGAGATATATTGTAAACATAAAAATAAATACCAAAAAGAAGCTAGGGACATTGATATGAAGATAAAGATATCCAGTAAATTAATGTTTTAATAAAATAACTTTTCAATAACTTTAATCAACAAAGTGTATGTATGAATATTTGTGGACTCTACTCACTGATATTAAAAAACACAAAGTATAGACCGATTCAACAAGTGTGCCATAGCGTGGGAAACATGCAAGTTCTTGTGTTAAACGCCAGTTTCGTCGTCTGTGAATTCGCGTCGCCGGCGAACGCAAAATTAAAAAAATCGTTTCCGTTTACCCATAAGGAAGCTGATGGTTCTTATCATTGCGGTGTGGTGAGTGGTGAGGGGCTTTTGATATATAAAAGCTTTAAACCATGCAAAAAATATCGATTTGAAAAATTGAGTGGCGCACTATTTGTTAAAATATGCGTTCTCTTTAAAGACTGTCGTACGAACTATTGGTATTATGAGTGTACATTTTGGAAGCTAGTGTAAGAGATCGCATTTGCATTTGGAGGAATGCTGAACTGACAGTACGAGGTAAACAAAAATGTAGTGCAAGTCTGAGGCAGGCTTGGCAAGGAAAATGTGATCGCAGGACCTGTATTCTTGCTATGAGTGTAGATGAAGATCTGAAAGAATCAGAGATGCAGCTTAGAGCTAATACCAAAACGGCAGGTTGAGCATCGGGGGGGAGCATCGGGGGGGGGATGAGAGCATCGGGGGGAGGGGGAAGGACAATGATCACATGATTAAGCCGTCTTCGGAAGCATTCGGATGATTGGGAAACGTCACCCAAACAATCTTTTCTCTTCTAAAATTGATACCCAAAATTTGACCGATTTGGAGTAAATTGTTGAGATTTCAATCGAATAATTATTGCTATGCTAAAAGTGTAATCTTAGAATGGTTGGCATTTTGTGTTAATAGGCTGGTTTACCATTATATTTTCTAAAGTTAAACATTAATCACGAGTGGCGGAAGGGATAGAGTGATAGCCCCATTGACCATGCGATTCCAGGTTCGAAATTTCCAACACAGGGTGTTGATTTTTTCCTCCTCTTTATCTCCTATAATTAAAATTTTAGCCACTAATGGTAATCAAAGTACTATTAGATTTATTTCATTTTTTTCGAGAAAAAAAATATTTGTTATAGGCGGAGATCGGGGACCTAATCAATGATAGGCTATAACCTCGTACAAGACGGAAAAGTATTGTGAATACCGTACAAAAGGGTGGTGATAAGCTGCGATACACTAAGCAAAAGGGATGTGTGATGAAAAACATCCCCAAAATCAGTAGGTGACGAGGATGCATTCCCCATATGGGTAAGCATCTCTCACCACCACAATCCTAGCAACAACACTCATCACAAGCACAAGAGCATACCACAAAATATGTGCAACATCAAAACCGTTCAAGACAGTACCAGTACAGTGAAATACCTTCATCATCCTTCAACAAACAACCAAGGGCCCTTGGAAGTTAATTTGGAATTTCATTATGGATGAGATATCCATGCATTAAGGATTGGCACATGTCTATTACACATCATGCCCCCCCCCCCCCGAGCCCGGGGATGCGCCACAAAATCTATAAATGTACAGCTGGCCCCCATCATCTGGCCAGACGCACCACATGCCATCTAGGCCTATCTCTAGTTCTGAAACTTCTGGGTAGACCCATTTTTCACTTGGTGTCTTGTTTGGTAAGGAATTATAATACTTTAATTATACTAATTGAATTATCTAATAAACAGTGAACTGTGCAGTTTAATTACCAGTTTGCAAAAGTTCAGTTTTCCTGGTTTCAATGGGACATTCTTTCAAAACTGCATAAATGAAAGTAGGCTTTTTGAAGGCCAGTTACTTATAGAATGACACTTAGACACCACAATGAAACTTGCAGAAATATTAAGCAAGGCCACCTTCAACCAAACATATTTCAAGCAGGAATTTGGTGCAGAACGTCTGACATTGGTTTTTAGGGTAGGCCAAGTCAAGGTCAACTTGGACTTTTTGCTTTTTGCGGACAGCTAATCTCTCAGTATAAGTATGAGATTGTACACGGAAGGGTAGTATTCAAGATAAGCTATCACCAGCCCAAAATGGACGTTTATAGCCCTTTTACTTTTGATTTTGGCCTCCCAATTATTGTCAGAGTGGTTTTCGGAGCCATTTTTTACCCCCTGTAACTATAAATTGAGCAAGGTGCATTTTTTCTGATTCACAGATTTGGAATCTGCAGCAAAAGGTAATTCTAGAATGCAAAGTTTGAAGGATATTAGGGTTGTAGTCTTTACTTATGGCCCTCTGAATTTTGAATTCACAACGGTACTGTTTTGAGGTGACGAACACTCAAAAATTGAAAGTGGCGTAGCGGGGAAAATGAAAAGAGGGACAGAGCTCAAATGTTCAGGGATTTTAGTTTCTCATGAATATCTTTCAATACAACAAAAAAAGAACGAAATCCATGAGGTGATGTGACTCGATTGTTGAATTGGCATGGAATTGGACCACCCATAGGAATTCCAGCTGTGCCTTCCAGAGGGGTGTACAGAATTCTTCTAGATATAACCCAAAAAACCTGTGCATAGCCATTGTCTATTGTAAATTGCATTTCAATATTTGGTCCAATGGTCATGCTTACAATGTAATATAAAATAACTGATTGGAAGTTTCTCCTTCTTGCCTTTACACAATTTTGAAAGAGCACAATTGGATAAAGTCAATTACCGCTCAAACAAAGTAGTGTACACACCAGTGTTGATACTTTAAAAAATACCAACAAAATTAAAGGTGATGTTTCCAATTCCTCTTTGGGACCCCGCTGATTTACCCGGTAGTAGTATCAATTTTGCATGGATTGATGAAAAGGGCTGTATTTTGGGCTCATTATTGTCCTGGAATTTCAGCCGTCAAATCAAATCCATTTCTTTCCAAGATAGAGACAAAAAACTATGTTGGTTTAATGGAGCTAACCATCAATAATAGCACAGTAATGAATAGGCCAATTTCAATATGAATTACACTTATATCAAACAAAACGGCACCTGGTTTCCCTAGACTTAGTGGCGAGTGTATGCAAGTGCCAGGCTTCTCATATCACGTAGAGAACAAAAGAATTCTTAAATGCAGCAATGCAAATGAACAAAACAATAAAAATTTGCATGTGACAGTGTTACCATAACAACTTAACCTGTTGTTGCCTCACACTGATCCTGAGGTCTGATTCATTGAACTCCTAGGTGTGTATTCCAACCCAGAGGACCAAACTTTCTTCTTTCTTGAACCAAAGCATGGAAGAAACACAATCTTCATAAGAAGCTTCTTCCCTAGCTGAAATAAAAGAAATAGTTTATTTTAGAAAAACCTACATGTACACAATAACAATTGTTGCAAATACACAGTGATTTTTAAGCATCTATCTGTTTTTTTGTTCTTTGAAGAAATTCAGCTGGGACATTATAGGTTAACACCCTACGCTAGTCTAAACTACTGAATGTCAGTGTGTAGGTTGGCTTTCTGTTCAGAGTTTGCTTGGCTTAAAGAGACCCCCAGAACCTTTCCAGAAGAAGCTCGGAGCGCCCTAATTTTTTTTTAAACTGTTTTTTTGTTCTATTGGAATGCTTACCAATACGGCATTTTTATATAAGACTATGATGAGTCTAGTAATTTCTGTTGTGCACGACAGAAAATCAGAGCATGGTTTTCTATGGGGACGATTAAGATAGCTGGCAATTCAAAACAAGGTTTGCCTTTTTTCTTGTGTACGTTTTTGTCCCAATCAACCTGCGAAACATTCTGGTAAGGTGTCTACAATCAAGTGTCAATTTGAGAGAAATTTTGTATCATTGAAAAATCTCCTCCTGTCATTTTAATTGTCCTCTCACACTAATGAAGAGTTGTTTTCAATGAACCACTTGGATGAGCCAACCTTTATAGCATACACAAATCCAGAAATTAGGTATCTACATAATCCCAGCAGTGGTCCTACTGGATTTTAAACAAGGACTTTCAGCATCAGCAAACATTCAAAACAGTTGGCCACACTCACCTATCAATCATTCTCTCCCTGTCTGTGATCATCATAATCATCCTCCATTGAGAAATTCCTGTAAGACATTCAGTAATCTGAACTAGATGAAACACGTGCCTCTCAATTGTATTTGACATTACCATTTTTCAATGTAACAGATTTTGCTGAGATTATAAATAAACCCGTTGGCAAATTACCATATTGGGTCAACCATACTAGTAAATCAGTTGTACGAATTTTGATTTAGTTTGTCTCTGTTGCCTTAGACAGTTCACATCACAGAAGTGATAACCACTTCAAGTAAAAGTTTGAGATTATCCACCTATGATGTGGGAATGAAACAACAAAGACCTTCATTTTGTCCTGGTTAAACCTGAGTTTGTTTTTTGAAAATCCACTCTTCTATGTCAGACACACATTGTGAGAGCTTGAAAAGAGCACAATTAACACCACCAGGTATGTTGTGATAAGGTGTTAAATGCACTCTCACCATATGATAATAAATGTAATTTCATCATATGACTACAAACATAAAACCTAATGGTCCAGCAACAGAGCCTTGGGGGAGCCCATATTCCATCTTCTTACCTCTGGTTTGTTGCAACCCTCAAAGAATTCAGGGTCTGAGATGGGGTCATTGAGATAAGACCGGAGTAGGTTTGCACGCAGACCCTTAGGTGGTTCATTGGTCATCTTGATGCCATTCTGTAGCACTGATACGGGGAATGATGGCGTTGGATAACTAGTCAACCACAGTCGGAAGCTTGGCTTGGTCCGGTCTGCGTCCGTGATAATCTCCTCACAGATCTTTTCCAGGGTGGGTAACCAGGAAGTTGCCAAGTGACAGTTCTGAAGGACTACCCAAGTGCCTTCTTTTACTGCCTAATAAAAGAAATACAAAGTGTACAATTCCAAGTGTGAACAGCTTTCTCATATGCAATTTGCATACATTTCAGTCTATCGTAATTATTGATCATGATATCATAGAATGAAGCAAAATTTAGGGTGTGCACATGTTTGTAAAAATTACACCCCTTTTCACTGATGTGATATTTGAAGATGATTCTTAAGACAAAAAATTCTGGTGAAACTTAGGTTTTGCATAACTTTTGTCTAATACTTAAATTTTTAAGCCACAATATAAAAATATTAAAAAGATTTTTTTTAAATTAAAAAGAAAATCCTTCTGTAAAGTGGTTCATATTTTATCGATAACAGAGCTTGATTAAAAATTATTTGAGCAGACCAAAAGATTTGATCCAATATGTAAAATCATATATTTTCTTTTCATGGCAGGAATCGATAATCGGTTTCAACAAGTATGCCACTGCATGGAGCTGACATGTTGAGTTTTGTGTGGAATATTGATTGCATGTTGATTTTTTTTCCATTCACAATGGGTGGTTTGTTTAGAGGTTAATAATGACTGGATTTTTTGACAAATTTTTAGTTTCACGCAGTAGTAGTAGTAGTAAATATAAAGTTTTAAATCTGGTTTTGTCCCTGTAAAATGGGGGTGGCTGGATTCACCACCACTTACCTTGTCAATCATTTTGGCAGCAATAGGCCCCTGGCCTTGTCCAAGAGATATGGTTTGTAAGTTAGAACCTCCCATTCCTAAGGAAAAATAATCAAACTACAACAATAACTGTGGGCACTTTACAAAACAACAAGCTTTATAGAACATAAATCCCATATAACGGGTTAATATTTGAAACATGTTATTGTCTTAACCAATATCTACACAAAATTGTTCAACTGAATTTGAACTATGACCCTGTTTACACTAGCCAAAAGTTGCATGATTTCAACTGTTCCTGATTACGACAAAAAAGTTGAAGACAAATCTGACTACAATTCTCCAAATTAGAAATGGAAAGACCACTCATCATACATGAGAAACTTGAATCAATTACGACTGTTTACACTAGCAACAGACACAATTTGAGAGCGACCAAGTCAAATTCGACTTAAATGTAGGTGACCCAATCGCCAACCTCATCCCCCTACTTTGCTCCAAAATTGAGATTTGGTATCAGAATAAAGTTCATATTTTTCTCATCACCCAAGTGAAATGCTTCCTCTTGATAATGTGAAGAAAAATGTATGCCAATTTGGTCAATAACACAAAATTAACACACACTATCTTGTGTACTGTTTTAGTTAACAATTTTGCTTCTACTATACAAATGGCTGGATGATCCAATTCAAAATTTGTAACCAGGTGTTTTTGGTGATATGCAAACAAAAGGAAACATCATATGAAAAATTGGACCATCCACCTTTAATGATGCCCAAAAGTTGATTTTGACTTTTTCCAAAGATGATGCTCCGAGTATTGGAAGCTTAGCTCTCCAATATAGATGCATCTATGGAAAGACTAAATCTTCCTCATTTTGAAATTGAAAAGCAACTCTACCCATTCACACTTAACTTTGAACTGAATTCAATTACAACCTGGTCAAATTACAACTTTCCCTTAGTGTAAACAGGGTGTATCAGTCTTTTAAATACCATCTTCACTTTACATAGTTCAGATTCAAACTCAAGTACAAACTCGAACAACACTACAACCAAGCAAGTACAAGCTAATAATTTACAAACAGAAACATGCAATTAAAAGTTAGCATAAATTAGTGCTTGTGATCTGTGCAAAACCAGTTAGTACATGCAATGTAATCAAAATGCTTCTAGGAACGTGCAACATGCTTCAAAATGCTGGTAAAATTATAGCAGGCATAAATAATGGAATAAATGTTACACCAATCTATACATATTTTTAAATGATAATGTCAAAATATCTCATTTAGTTTTAATTAAAGAGAAGATTTTTCATACACACTATAATTTTAACAGCCTTTGAAGACAAACATACACACAATTTACACACAATCAGAACACTGTTAGTAACAATCACATGAAAATGTGCTGTTAATGTTTTCCAAGAAACCATAATAGAGTAAAAAAATGTTAGTTGTTAAGAACAATGTATACTTTAATCTGTTTATTTACAGTTATACTTACAACTGTTTTATACACTTTCTGGGCGATTTACATAAATTATATAAATTATATACAAAATTTAAGATGTTAGATGTTATGTTATGAATTTCAGATATGAACTGTTTTTAATAGTCTACTGCAACATAAATACATATTTTGAGAGATGTCAAAATTTACTTTAAGTAAAACAGTATCTAAGAACTAATTAACATAATCTGTTTATGTAAGCATCTTTTTAACATGATTTCCCACAAATGTCTATTCTAATTTGTATCACTTGTCACTTATAAAATGTAAATATAAATTCTATAACTTTTTTAATTGAGGGAGGCAAAAGATTGGTCATCCTTAAATCAATCAGTTAATTGCAAAAAGTTTGCCATTAGTAACTTTTATCATCACAAACACATTGCATTAGCCATTAATTTAGCCAAAACAATCACATAGAATAAGCTAGTCAAATACACAACCCCCAGTTGATGGCAGCAGTATAGGATTCATCATTTGATCCATGAATTGTCGTAGCAATTTTATCACTAATGACCTTAGCTTGACCTCAAATAACCTGGCTCCACCTTCACTTGATTACCTTGCCAAACAAATGGCAAATGGTCACTCCAATATGAGAATGCAGATGCTAATAAGCTTGTTATAGTTTCAAATGACCTTTGACCTTATCCTACTACAGAGTTTCTCTCTCTCTCTCACACACACACACCAACCAACAATACTATCAAAGTTTCATAAACATCCATCAGACTTTCCTGGAGAAATATTTTTTTGTGTGAATGGTTACAAGCTTTTTCTCAAAGGTCATTTGGCCTTAATGACCTTTGACCCCCACTTCTTTATAAGCTTAAAGAGGCACTGGCACATTTGAAAAATAGTGCACCCTCAAGATTTTTCAAAATCAATATTTTTGCACGGTTGTAAGGCTTTTATATACAAAAGCCCTCACCCGAAATGATTAAGACCAAATCAGCTTCCTTATGGGTAAACAGAACGATTTTTTAATTTAACGTCGCCGGCGACGTTAAATTCAGCAGACGACGAAAATGGCGTTTAAAACGCACGAACACGCACGCCGTATGCATGTTTCCCACTTATGCACACTGTTTTGATTGGTCTTAAACCTTTGGGTTTTATTATCAGTGCAGACAGCAAGTCAAAATATTCATGTATATACATTTGTTGATAAAAGTTATGGAAAACTTAAAAGTTGGCCTACATATTACCTGGATGTCTTTATCCTCATATCAATGTCCCTATCTTTTTGGGGTATGTTATTTTATGTGTACAAAGATTCTCTGTTCTTCCAATGGCCTAACTATCATTTGAGAGGCAAATTGAAGACATTTACGTATTTTTGTGAAAAATGTGCCAGTGCCGCTTAATGTCCTATACCAATTCACAAGATGCTACCAAGTTCCAAGGAAATGCTTGCTCTATATGGGACAATATAATTTTTTTCTGAATGTATCCTTAATTGGTGTTGACCTCCTATGGCCTCTTTGACCTTTGACCTCACTTGAAATACAAACCTCCATTCTCCCACACCAAGCAGTGACATATCACTTTGAGAATGCCATAATACCTTTCAGGCAAATTGCATTTTCTTCTGAATAAATCTTCTGACCAGATTGTGTTATCTGACCCTTTGATCTCACCCCACCTTGCCCCCTCACAAAGCAAAGATACCAGTCATTAAAATTAATTGTTCCTTTGTAATAAGCGAGCGCGAAGCGAGCTCTTATCGACAAACGCGTATGTATTGACAGCTATTGAAAATCTAGAGTCTGACAGGTTTAAAAAATACCGACCTCATTTGATCCCCCTTTTCCTCCGTTCTTACCATTAACTCCTACGGAGATAAACATCGTACGTGAACTTTGCCAAGATAATTGAAATTTGAAGTTGGGGTGTAGTCCGATATTCCACAAAGATTTGTTTTAATTCTCCATTCTAGTTGGATATTTTTGTTTTCTCGCAATCTCTTTTTATGTAGTTGTTTTCTAACATTAAACCTATGATAATGTTTTGTGCTGATATTTGAAAAATCATGCTTGGAATAAGTAAATACGATAAAATAACTATTTTAAAATAAAATAATAATAAAATTAATTACTCAATAATATTAATCCTGAAAATAAAGCTAAAAATTTTATTTTTTTAACATGTTGACATGATTTTTTTTCTAAATTATTAAGAAGGCGCAAATTTAAGGGTTTGGGATTTATTCCGTTTTATATACACTAACAATATAGGCCTACATTATGCATTTACACTCTCTGTTTTAAGGGTGGTATCAGGAACACAAGCAATGGAATTGGGACTGTGGCGTGTCTGCCGATTCCCGTAATCAGATTTTCACGTTCATGCATCACACTCCGTTTGGAGCGTTCCGCTGTTGGGAATATAAAATTGCTTCGACAGCTAAGCCTAAGGGACATAACAACGTCCCCATAATGCAATGGGCACACAGCACCAGGTATGCCATGTCCGATCACGTGGGCCAGATGGCATACCATATAGCGTATCAAATAAGTTAGCCCTATCGTCCAATGGCATCGCTCTGTGGCTTTCACCAATTTGCTGATCACTGCAGGGGCCTGGTGGTATTAATAATTTTTCAACCTGCGATGATTAAACATTTTTGGCTTTTTCTTTCAAGATTCTCTCACTGCCTAATAGATGGCGCCCACAGATCTGGAAATATAAAACCAAGATGGGAATCGCGCGTGTTATTGAATAGGACAGCAGCGTTACCTTTTTCTCTTACACTTCGCGCGCCATCTTGCTGTTGCGCAATGAGCTGCGCGTTATCTCTGTTGGGCTGCACAAGCACACGCACCTACCAATCTGTGCGTCGCGCGCTATGTTATCAATGTTGCATTTCCCCTGTGTTCCATTGTCCCTGTCGACCGATTTTTCTGCAATAATTAAATGCGAAAATCATCGATGGAAGAAACCATTCTTCTAAAAAGATTCCTGCATTCCTAATGCACAAAAAGTCTCCCTGATGAACCCCTGTTAATTTTTGCTTAGGAAAGAGAATATTTGAGCCCGAGTGATAGCATGTGGCATCGGGTGTTATTGTTGTTTTCACTCGGTAAAGTGTGAACGGAACGTAAAATACCGCGTGTCTCATAATTGCATAGGATTGCAATACGACGATACTACACCAAATATGGTGGTGGCACCAAAACTATGATAATGAAGTGCGTCTGCTCATTATCATCACTTTGGGCACCTTGATTTTGGTTACGCGTTCGGGAGAATCTTCGGGTCTGGGGTTATATTTACGTCCAGGGGAGGGCGGCCAAAGGAGAAATCCAAATTCCAGACGTCGCCATTGGTTAACACGTTAAAGCAAAATCTTGACGAACAATTCTGAATTTTTTTATAGTTGTCAAGATATTTATTATTCCAAAATCGTTGGAGTTGAAGAATCAACTCCACTGGAAGGGTTTCTGAATTTTTTTGTTATGAAATAACGACGAGGAACGAGGTCGTGTGGGGGTCATGGGAACACACATGCCCGACCCCAATCAAAGCACCCAAATTGGTTGTGGTTGCACTCAGTATTGCTGTAATTTCTTTGAACATTTTTGGTGAGTGGCATAATGAATGAGGCTTGGGCCGCCACGCCTGTTTACGTCGTTGATGGCGCCCTTTTAAATTCGTAATTTCTTCAGGGGGAGGGCGGCCAAGAATCCTAATTTTAGATTATGTTGTCATTGGTTTTTGGACCACGTAAAATATAAAAGCGAGAGGATTACGGCAAACAAAACAGTTTTTGTATGACAGCTGTACATCAAAGTAGAAGAAAGAACATAAATAACACGACTTAACCAGGGGGCCGGACCATAGCTGGATTTGGGCCTTCTCAAATGATTCGATTTACAACAGTATATGCATTCTACGTACCTAATTTGCAAAATTAATAGCATATTTGACCTATTTTCTTGATGTTATTGACACTTTTGTGAACACAATATCTGGAATCTGTAAGTCACACAGGGCTGAAACTTGGAGGGATGCGAGGTTAGGTTACAGATTCTCGAACTGATAGATATACAAACAGGTTTACATTTCCTGGGTAGGACATTGTCCTGGGTACAGACTTGTCATGGGGCTATGGGACATTGCATGGGGATTGGGACATTGTCCTGGGTATGGGACATTGTCCTGGGGTATGGGAAATTGTCCGCGGTATGGGACCTGGTCCTGGGGTATGGGACGTTTGACTGGAGTATGGAACATTGTCTGGGGGTATGGGACATTGTTTCTGGAGGTATGGGACAGTGGCCGGGAGGTATAGAAAATTGTCCTGGATTGGTATCGAAAATTGTCCCTGGGGTATGAGGAGAACCATTGTCCTAGGGGATATGGGACAGTGTCCTAGGGATATGGGACATGGTCCTGGAGGATATATGGGACATCGTCATGGAGTATGGGACATCGTCCTGGAGGTATGGGACTCGTCCTGGATGTATGGGACATTGTCCGGAGGTATGGACATTGTCAGGAGGTATGGGGACTTGTTCCTGGGGTATGGGACATTGTCCTGGAGGTATGGGACATTGTCCTGCGGTATGGGACATTTTGTCCTGGGGTATGGGAATTGTCCTGGGGATATGGGGACATTGTCATGGAGGTATGGGACATCGTCCTGGAGTATGGGACATGTCGTCCTGAGGGTATGGGACATTGTCCGGAGGTATGGGACATTGTCCTGGAGGTATGGAACATTGTTCTGGGGAATGGGACATTGTCCTGGGTATGGGATTTTCCTGGAGTATGGGATCATTTCCGGGGGTATGGGACATGTCCTGGGATATGGGCCATTGATGGGGTATAGGACATTGTCTGGGGTATGGACATATGTCCTGGGGGAATGGGTCATTGGTCCTGGGGTAGGGGACATGTCGTGTGGGAGTATGGGGCATTGTCTTTGGGATATGGAAACATTGTCCTGGGGGTATGGGACAATTGTATGGCGGTTTGGGACATTGTCCCTGGGTATGGACATTTGTCCTGAAAGTAGGGGGGAACATGTCCTGAAAGATGGGACATTGTCCTGAAAATATGGGACATTGTCCTGGAGGTATGGGAACATTGTCCTGGAGTTATGGACATTGGTACCGGGGATATGGAACATTGTCCTGAGGGTACGGACATTGTCCTGGGGTAGGGGACACTGTCCAGAAATGGGACATTGTCACTGGAATAGGGACATTGTCTGGAATATGGGACATTGTCCTGGATATATGGGACATTGTCCTGGAGGTATGGGACGTTGTCTGGATTTGGGACATTGTCCCGGGATATGGGACATTGGCCTGGAGGTATGGGACATGTCCTGGAGGTATGGGACATTGTCCTGGGGTAGGGACCATTTTGTCCTAGAATATGGGACATGTCCTGGAGGTATGGGACATTTTCTGGAGGTAGGGACATTGTCCTGAGGTATGGGACATTGTCCCGGGGATATGGGACATTGTCCTGGGGTAGGACCATGTCCGGGGATAGGGACATTGTCCTGGGGAATGGGTCCTTGTCCTGGGGTATGGGACATTGTCGTGGGGATATGGGGAATTGTCTTGAGGGATATGAAACCTTGTCCTGGGGATATGGGACATTGTCCCGGAGGATGGGACATTGTTCTTGGAGGTATGGGACATTGTCGGGGTATGGGACATTGTCTGAAGTATGGGCATTGTCCTGGAATATGGGAAATTGTCCTAGAGGTATGGGGCATTGTCCTTGGTGGTTATTGGGACATGGTATGGAGGTATGGGGAAATTGTTCTTGGGATATGTGACATTGTCTGGAGGTATGGGACATTGTCCTGGAGGTTAGGGACATTGTCCTGGAGGTATGGGCCATTTTGTCCTGGAGGTATGGGATAGTGTCCGGGAGGTATGGGGAATTGTCCTGGGGGTAATGAGACAAGACCATGTTAACATGAAGTATTTTTTACATTGTTTGATATTGTTATGCTGAAATACAGAATTACATTTTCAGGTTGAGCATGTAAACCGTAACTGAAATTGTGCATCTCAGAAATGCATTCGAGAACCATTCCACATTACATCAGATTACCTATTGGGACCGCCCGTCCCTATCTTTTACCAAACTGTCCTACTATTCGGCTAGGAAGTAAAAAGAATAACGACTTAAATTTAGGGGTTCAGACACGACTGCTGGATTGGGAATAGTGGATTTTAACGGTACTTTAGGGGAAATTCTGGCGTGCATTTCCTATTGCAAATATGACAGAATAAAAGTGATTCTGAGCGCCCCATTCGTTCTCAGGTCTACCTGCATCATATTAGAAATGAGAACCTGATACTCAAACTTGAGGTGAGTCCATGTTTACTGCTGGCAAGCAGGATCAACACAGTGGTTCTTCAGCCCAATTTTGAATCAAACAAATTGGGGATTTTTGTTTAAGAGACATTTGAATTTCCCATGTGATAGCACATACAAGGAAAGTCCACCCCAAGGCTTGGGGTTTAAAAACTGCAGGCATTTAAAACAATTTACTTTTTCATAAACCTTTGTAGTTGCCACCACCCATACAGTTAACAACTTGTGTAAGCAGAAAATATTAACAACAAATATGGCTACATGTACATATATTCACTATGTTAATTTTTGTTTCTTTTTTTTGTTCAAATTTTCAAAAATTAGTTATTTTTCATGGTATATTCCAAATCGCTTAAAATGCATTGAAAATCAGTCCAAACAAGCCCTAGTCTTTGTTTTTTTGGGTTTGTTTTTAGATGGTTCCCCCAAGACTGCAAATATTTGAGAAAACCGTCTCAAATGTCACGACTTATGTGTACAACTTAGACACAATTCCATCACGAGAGATTAAGGCTTCTAAAAATTAGATTTTATGTAATTTGCAGAACAAGGTCCGCATATTATTGGCCCCCAAAAAAACAAAACAAAATTTAATCAAATTATAATAAAGGTATCCCTCGATTCATTACTAGTATTATTACATACATGTAAAGCAGATTAGTAGCAAAGCACTTTTTTGCATTAGAACCCATCCATTAAACATATAAAGCAAACAGGTGGAAAAGGATAATTGTAAAATTGATTTCCCTAAAAGTTCTTGAAATGTTTATGGCAACAATGTTTTGAAGGGGTCTTGCTGATTTAATTTGGGTATTTCCAATCTTGTATAATCAAAAGTAAGTTAATGGGTAAAGTTCTCATTAGAATCAGGTTAGGAGTTAATTTAGGTTGGAGGTATACACAACACAATGGTTGAGGTTCTAAAAGCTCTCCTTTCATTACATGAAGGAATTTCCATTTTTTACACGTGTTATAAATCAGAATGAATATCAAAAGTGCATTTGGAACAGATTCGCGGGCATATTACTTTAGTTCATATCTTTTGGTTGCACATGCTCTTATCTATTACATTCCAAGGCTACAAGCACAAAGGGTTAACAAATAACAACAACCTACTCGTAGATTGCTGATGGGGTCCTTTTGAGTGGAGGCCGGTAGATCTTGGTTTGCTTCTTCAAGTCTGTTGCGCCTCCAGCAAGGGAGTCTTGAAGTACTGCGCTCGAGATTGAGGCCGTTCTACCGTTGGACTTGATAAGATTGCACGCATTCTGTCCTCTTCCTCAAGAGGATGGTATTCTTGTTGGCTCACCCTGTTATTCTGTTGTCCATCTTCAAGACTGCTATCCGAGTTTGTATTTGCTGTATGCTTTTGCTCATGCTTTTTGGATATAAAATTGTTTCTGTCATCTTGTGTTTGATGCTTGAATTGTTCATTTTTGGATTCTTATCAGACTGTGTTCATTGGTTTTTGACACTGTTGGTGAAAAAAATTAGTTGTTGGCTGCTGGAGTTGTTATCTGGTATGAGTCGGTTCTGTGAAGCCATCTGAATGGATCAACTTGAGAATCATTTAGGGATTTCTGGACTTCCTTTGTCATTGGTTGATTAACAGCAGCTGGGGGAAGTTCTAGAGAAAGCTCTTTTGAAGTGCCATCTTTGGAAGTTCCTTGCTGTTCGGGTTTGAATCCAATTTTTGATTGTTTTCACGACATATTTTTCTGGTTGCTGAATTTTCAACTGCTGATCGCCTTGTTCATCTGAAGATTTGTTTATGATGTTTGTTTATTTTCCTGATTTTGAACTTGTTCTTCATCAAGTTCATCGATCTGTTCCAGTGGTGTCTTAGCATCTCGATTTGGAGCTAAAGGAGTATTAGGAGGAGCAAAACACTCTAGAAGTTCGCTAACAGCTAAGAGGTTTGAACTGGTGGTGTTGGTCTTTGTATCTCCACCAGGACCAATCTTGACCTCAGGCAGATTGCAACTTGCAATCTCACTCGGATCTTCTCTTCTGTCACCCTCTTGAACACTGCTTCCAAATAATGGCATTGGATGGGGTGAAGGACGAGGGGATGGGGAGTCACTCTCTGGTGACCTGACCTGGTTTTGTTGTTCGACAAAGGAGTTGCCTCTTGGGGAAGTGAGTCGAGCAATTATATTGCTGCTTGAGTTAGGGCGACTGAGTCCAGCATGGATTGAGCCCATGGAATCCTTTCGCACCGACCTTACCATTCCTGTCAAAATCATTTGTTAGTTCACACAGCAAGCAAAAAAGATCAAAATTAAATCAGGTGTATATTCATAATTAAAAGGTACAATTGGAAAGGAGTATTTTAGAAATGTGAGTTGCAATCTGATTTTTTTAGAATTTTTGATTTTTTCATTACATTCGCTCAAAGAGACAAAAGGACATTTAAAAAAAAAGTGTCCCTAATTTTTCAAAGCCGATTTTTTTTTCATATGTAGAATACTTATCAATGTATTAAATCACTCAAGTAAATAAAGCAAAATGCAATTTTTATGTAATAAGAAAATTTAGTATTTTCTGTCGTGTACGACAGAAGAGCTAAGCATGCTTCTCTATGGGGCTGTTCTATGAGGACAGCAGGCAAGTTCCAAACTTAGTTTTGGTTTTCTTTTCTGTTCGTTTGTCCAATAAACCTTTGAAACATTCTCAGTAGGTGTTCTATAACCAAACAAGTGAAAATTTAGAAAAAATTGTATACTCATAAAATCTGCTCTTGTCCCTTTGAGCTCAGGAATTAAACATTTCAAGTTATTGTAAAACACAATGCACTTTCACATTCAATAACTTCTAAAGGTCCATTCATACTTTTACTGCACTGCATTGCATTACAGTGCAGTAAATTAACTACTATATTCTGTCACTTCCGCTGCACTCCAAATCAATTTACTGCAGGTCAACCCAGGTCACTGCAGGTCACAGGTTACAGTACAATGCAGTAAACTTGCATAGGATTGAAAAACATTTCAAAATTGGCGTCCTGCACCCCACTGCATCTTGATGCATCAGCAGTTAAAATCATTAATTTTTAACTTCATTGCAGTACAGCATTGCATTGCAGTAAACAAGGCATACTGCAAACAATTGCAGTAACAATTTTGGTAAGCTGGGCATTGTAGTACTGCACTGCAATACAGTAAAGTATGAATGGACCTTAAGGATATGCACACAAATCTAGTTCCTTATTTGGAATTCTACTCAGGTTTTGAACAGCATTTCTATGACAAACTTTCCTGGCAAATGAAATGAGGTCTGCCTTTCAAAAACATAATTTCTTTAATGTAAAAAAGTTCTATATAGAAATCTAAAATATTTGTTTGGTTTCAACAATTTTAAGCATTTTAAGCTGGTGGCACCATTGTGGAGTTGAAACAAATTACATAGAGTCAGCAACTAAATCACATTTAAATTTTGTTTCGAAATATTTAACATAGCGTCTCAGAATATTGATCAAAACCATACGAAAGGACAACTGCTTTTGTGTGTTCAATTAAATTAAAAGCTCAATTTTTAATGCTATTCTTAAAATACCACATAGGTCTAGTCTTCATTGAATTGAACGGAACAGGTTTTCTTACAAAATTAATATGGTTGTGTGAATGCATGGAGGTCGTAAGTGCAACAGCTGCCATTTGTCAGAAATTCCCATCAAATATACTATTATGCCAAGTCTTTGGTCAGTAGCTCTTGAAATGGTTCTTCAGGTGACACAGTCTCCTGAAGAACCATTTCAAGAGCCACTGACTCAAGGAAAGATAAATTAAAAGTCGTTCTAATACATGGCAGCACACAGATAGCACACATAGCAGCTATTGCACTTACAACCTTCTTGCCCTCACACAACGATATGAAATTGGATACATACATGAAGCCCAAGAGTAGTACCTGCTTACTGGTCAAAATGGAAATGTGATTTTTTATCCAATCAGCAACATGGTAAGAATGGTGGTAGGGCTGAAAAGGGCTAGAGCTTAAACATTTGGAAGCTGCATTTCAATTGGTTTTTGAAATGAATTTTGAAGAAATTAGCCAATCAGAAATACTGTACGAATGGCAGATTGTGATCAAGGGGTTAAAATCTATTCAATATTGGCCAGCAGCAGTTCTTAAGGTCCATTCATACTCACTACACTGCAATGTAGTGTAGTTAAAATGGATAAAAACCACCTCTGACTCAAAACAGCTGGAGCGAATGCAATTTGAACTGAGTTACTGCTGTGTTTAGTCAGAGAAGTTTTCATAAACTTTGCTCTACTGCATTACAGTGCAGTGAAGTATGAATGGACCGTCACTGTAAAGTGGTTGCTGAACACAGAATTGCACTGTTGTCGACATAAGATAGTCAATATTGAATAGAATGGCCTTTTAGGAATTAATATACTGTTGCTGATCATGGGTGAATGATTTGGGTCTAAAGGTACATCTCTTTCATGGAAATTAATAAATATGAATTCATTTTTAATATATACCTAAAACTGAGCCTAAGTTAATTGAACACACATTAAATTTGTGTGCCTACCCTGAACACATGAGACAATAAAACACATCAGATAAAAAGATGGTGCATACACCAACTCTTAGTCATCAAAAACATCTCATACTGAACTGTCCAATTAACCCAATGATAACCAGGCTGTCTGAACTGCACAATGGTATCAAATTGCCATGGTTCTCTTTTTATCAGGTGGAAGTTTGAATCATTTCATGGTTTTGGATGTTATCCAAAACCTTAAAAAATTAGGACAAATCAAAGATATAGCAGTGTCATCAGTCAATGAGTACATGTATTTAGATTGAAGCCTGTAAACCAATACTACATCAACAAGGAGCAAAAAGATATTTAAGATCAATTTCAACCTTTTTGCCACCTAATAGCAAACAAAGCATTCTAATGAAATACAACTGGAAGTGAAAATCTTACACGTACCAGACAGGAGGTTATTTCACCCTTCACAATTGAACAAGCCAAATTATAAAAATCCTTCAGTTCAACTATGTATAATCAAGTTTTTTAAAACTTGATTTTTTAATCAAGCTTTTTAAGAGTCCAGTTAATTATCATATCCTACTAATAGTCTAGTATGAGATCTTACAATGACCACGAATATACTCAAACTTCATCATTAAATGAGAGTGCAAGCTATAAGAATCTATCTCAAAATTTGGTCAACATTTAAACAAAAACTTACTCAATCATGTAAAATTCATACAAATTACCTTCCTTGTATTCAGTTTAAGTTTTATCATTACAAAAATCTTAACCTCTATATTATAAGACTATAATGTAATCAAGTATGTTATGTACATACCTTTTTCTACAGCAAATTTCATCAGTACATTCATAGGGTCTGCCCCTGGAGACAGAACAAATATTAGTGGTGTGGAATGGCTTGAGTCCTTGTAACTACGGGCTAGGTCAAAGGTCGGTGGCTCTATGTAAGCTTGTCCCATTTTCTTCACAATGAAATTCTGGACAGCCGGTACAATCTGTGGAAGCAATGAAAATATATAGAGGTTTCAAATATGCTTCAAGATACATTAAGAAAATTAACATTTGTTGTGCAGTGTTTACAGTTTCAAGTATCATTGATAGGCCACAAAGAACCGCTTCTTAATTAATATACCTAGCTCATAAATTCCTCTCTTCCTCACAAAATATTATGAAAGCATCCCTTAAAAAATTATTTTTGCAAGAGCTTTGCAAACTTTTACAAGGAAACATATAATTAGCATAAAACATACTAAAACTTGAGACTATAGGCATATTTTTGCACAATTTGAGGAAAATTGATCATCTTTCCCACCTAAATGAACAAAAAAGTTGGGACTTGGCCATTTTTATGAATAGTTGGTAGAGTGATACCAGGTAACTATTTCTTTTGGCTTAATATAGTCAGGAACAGAATAAGGCAACCAATTGCGCATCTGACATAATTTAACTGTGCAGAACAAATGTCGGCCATGAAGAATAATCTGTGAACATAAAAAAGATTGGAACAGAAAGTTTACTTCTGTGCATTATTCTGTCCATGCGTCGAAAACCTGACTCAAATAAGACATGTTTTGACATTTTAAATCATATTTTGTTCGATATTGCCCCACCCATACTACACATTCAAACCAATCACAGTCCGCGCCGCGCTGATTGACAAACCTTGACATACGCGCAATTGGTCGCCTAATTCTGTCCTTGACTACAGGAAGAGTATGAAACAACGTATGTTTCCCCAATTTACCTTGTCTGGTCTGATGATCCTGAGAATGATGAGCTTCTGTAAGTCAGTCAAGGTCAATTCCCAAGGCTCAGGGATCTTATCTGTGTGAGGAGTAGGAGAGTCGTATAACTCCTTCCAATCAGATATCTGAAAAACAAGATACAGATTATTTTAAGAAAGGTTTTATTCTAGTCTTACCATCAAGGATCTGTAGAAAAAAAAGACTACTTCACTGAAACAATTTCAGAATTCCATCCTGTATATCTGTTTGTGCTTTTGTTTTGGTCAGGATACACAAATACTTACATTGAATATTTATATCTGCTGGAGAACTAAGTAGTTAAAAATTTCAAATACTTACATTGTTTCTAAAGTTCATCATGAAGTCATCAAATGAAGGTAACTGTGAAGCTCTGACAACTTCTGCCCACGACTTGTCTGATAACCAATCAGGCGCCGGATTAGGGAAAGGGTTCTCTAAGGCTACGCCTCCTGTCAGCAGAAAACGCCAATCATTGTCCTCTATTTCACCCCTGAAAAGAACAGAATAAAATTGTCAAAATTGCAGATTTTCCCCTTGATATTAATTTCAGATCACTGAACCAAAACCGACAATTAAGGGAGACATGGCGTCAGGTTGTTTTTGAGAGATCAAATTGTAGTTTTCTAAATTTCTGAATTTTCACAACTTTCAGGAGTATTTTACTTTTTATTTGGTGAAAATCGGACATTTCGTTCAAATGTTATGGTTGATCGAAGTCTACAGCGTCTCACAGAGAAAGACGATTTCTTATGTTTTGTATTGTTTTTCAAGCAGCTACATTTACTTTGTTTTTCATTGTTTTTTCAAGCAGTAATATTTAAGAGAATTACAAAAATAAATTAATTTTGGGGTAAAAGTGACCATTTACAGATTTGTTTTTAATTTAAAAAATAGTATTATTAATAGAATTGATAAATTTAGAATTAAAAAACAAAATTGCAATAATTAATTAATTTAATAATTGATTAATTAACAATTAACACTTCTGGACCTTTATTGGCCTATATTTTTTTTTGGCCATTTTTCAAAGGTTGCAAACTTGCCCCCCACTTATCTCAAAAATGGTTTGACCTATTGTCTTCAAATTTGGCACAAAACTAGTTTAGCGTACATACTATGATCCTATGAGAGGATTTTGTATAAAACCCTTTTTGTATGCTACCAGCAGCAAAAATGGCGAGAGAAGTTTGAACGGTTGCCATGGCAACACAGAATATAATTTTAGTAAATGCTCTCATAGGATCACAGATCCTGGCCATAGTAATTGTTTAAGAAACAAACTATGTTCAAATAACTTTTTATTTTTGAGATAAATGGGGGGGGGGCAAAAAATGTCATTTTGAATTTCTGATTTTCTTGGTGCTGTGATCTTTGACCCCTGCTAATTAGCATACCGGAGTTCGATATGACCCGAGACAAATATATTTGAAAAAGGCTCATCATACCAAACATTTTGTTATATCACTTGCTTGTATTCAAAGAAACTATGTGTTGTGATTGCAATAATCATAATATTGTATGAAAACGACGCCATGTCCCCCCTTAAATATAATTTCAAGTCCTTTTATGTTTGAAATAATTTTTATCACTGGGTTTTTACAACAATATTATCACAATGCTGTAGTTCAAACATCTGGAAAACTATCATTGGCAATATGAATGGAATGCATATGCTTCCCCAGGTGGAAGCACTCTTGGGGATGACATGGATAGTAGCACTTGAGTCCACCTACAGTAAGGTATATAATGTTGACAAATTACTGAGAAAAAAAAAGGGTGCTGGAGTGGAGTGGAGTGGAGTGGGGGGGGGAGGGCCTGAACGACATGGGTACTAGTACCTGTGTCTACCTACAATAAGGTATACTAGGCGGTCGGTCCCCGGGTTTCGTGATCACCTGGGTTTTGCGATCACCTGGCTTAATTGACCCGGCATCAACAATCGACCCCGACCACCAAGTTTCATGTCCACACACCAACGTTTACCCCATTTGGCCTACTTTGACCTTGAAAGACCCCTGATGACCTTGATCCACTAACCAATACAAACTTGGTCTTCGGACTGTCAAGGGGCAAATAAATGCACAGACAGACAGACCACCTGTATTAATATATAGATGGTTGAAAACTTGCTGAAAATAAAAAGGGATCTGTGGGGAGCTGGACTACATGGGTAGTAACAGCTTATGTCTACCTACAATATGCCTAGGCTTGGTTGCAATAGTTCCTAAAGAAAAAGTATGGCAAAATTGTTGACACTTTTTGTGCACACACAGACATTTAAACATACAGGCATTACGTAAAGGATAATGCACATGTAACACTCAATTCTCAGCCACGAATGGAGAGTTATGAAGGCATTATCTGATTTAACACACACCCTAGAGGTCACCCCATTGTTTCATCACTCCATTATTTTGTTTTACGACTGAGGTAAGTTTGGTTAGTGATAATGGGGGTGTTTATAAGAATGTGTGGTTATTCTGGTTACGTGGTGTGTCAAATTTAATATCAAGAAAATTAAAAGAGTAATGTTTGAATTTGCTCCTTTTGGCTCACTGGCATTCTGTTACTGGTCAAGATGGATAGCAATAGTGACTTAGATTTCTTCCTGAGACAAAATTCATTAAGAGATTGTGACATGTGGCACACATGTGAGCATGGTCATATATCGCCCTTGCTTGGTCCGCCCAGCAACAGCACACTCAGCAGAAATTTGAGTGGCCTGACTGCTGACTGGTCAAAGGGCAAGACCTGATCTCACACCCTTACCACAGTAAAACAGTCGTGTAGTGTAAACAAGTAAGCCAAAAAGATAGACGTAAAAGGATAGCATAGTGCAGTTCAAATCATTACATGGGTGTAGGACGTGGTGTCGGACAGTGGGTCTATACTACTGTATAGCAGCTATAGCCATGAAGACTAGCACCACAACAATTTTCAAGAGGATGGCCAATCCAGCCCAAAACTGGAAAAATGGAAACAGCAGTTTCAGCTCTATAAAACAGCAAGTGAATGAGCAAACAAAGGAAAAGTTGTGCAAAGTTAACTATACTTCATGTAGGAGGCCGGGTGGGGGTATGGTGGTGGTATTGTCAAGTTGTATTAATACGTTCACATTTGCCGAAGGAGAAGATAGAGAAGATGTGAAAATTCTCTTGAAAAAAAAATGGATTAGCATTTACTACCACAGACAAACATGCCCTATGAGAGGCTGTGTTTAATTCAAGAAAGCGGGAATGGATGAGACAATAGACAGTTATGTCCCAGATCTCAAAGCACTTGCAAGTAAATGTGAGTATAAAATTTAGGAGGACAGCTCATCCGTGATGGAAATTGTAGATGGCATCCATTTCTGATGCTTTAAGAGCAAATTGCTATCAACCCAAGAGTTGGATCTGCAAAAGAATTGATATCTGCCGAGCAGGACGCCACAAACAGCGACCAAAAATGGGAAATGAAGTCAGATGAAAACCAAGTAGATTACTGAAAGAAAACGCTAAATAACCAAGAAGAATACTACAAGAGAAACAAAGCCACCGTACAGCAAAAATCAAAAGAATCGCACGAAAAACTTTTAACTGCAAGAATGTGGACGCAAGCATACACGAAGGAATGGTCCTGCATTGGCATGACATGGAACAAGTGTGGAAAAAAATGAATACTTCGCAAAAATGTGCAGGTCCAAACCAGATCTTGATGAATTGCAGTATGAGGATGAAGACGACTTGAATTGTTGAAGACTTGCAAGTTGACCTGTAGCAAGAAACAGAAAAATATGGACAATAGCAACTCGGTTGGAAGAACGGAGAGAGAAGCAATGTCAAAGGTACAAATGAAAGTTGATACTGGATCGCATGCAATATTCACCGATGGACCATCTTCAAGCAAAGGGTACAGAATGTCAAGCTGCAACAAAGCAAGGTAACACTTACATAATATAGTGGCATAAGGTCAAACCCCTGTAGGCAAATGCACTTGTTAGTGAAGTACAAGAATCAGTACCATACCTTAGAATTTCACGTAGTTAAGAGTAACAGACAGCCTATTCTAGGGTTAGAAGCAAGTGTAAAGTTAGGTTTGGTAACACTTGATGAAAGGATGAAAGACGGAGAAGTCACAAATGATGAACTTCGAATACTAGTACATTGATAAGTTACAGAGCCAATTCCATACTGTGTTTGGGGAAGGTTGTGAGGTTGTAGCCAGGTGAGCAGAGCTTGAAATAAAATCTGCTGCTATACCAGTGGTTATGCACCAAGGCGAAGTTACATGGTAGCATGGTAGGTAGCTTAAGAGAAAAAGTTAAACAGAACTTGATCGAATGGAAAGTTTGTCAGTAATATCTAGAGTCAAGGGTCCCGCAAAAGGCGATGCGTCAACAGCATGACTACTGTAGTAAAACCCTCAGGGAAAGTGAAGAATTTGCTTGGATCCAGCTGATTTAAACAAGGCTTGATTAGGGAATATCATTCCCATGAATACTTTAGGAAGCCAGTAGTGACCAACTAGCAAATGCCCACGTATTTTCAACAATTGATGCAAACTGTGTATTGGATGATACAGCTAGACTCAGACAGTTCAGATTTGTGTACGTTTAACACTGAGTTTGGCAGATTAAAAAATTTAACCGCCTACCATTTGGATTGAATGTATTGTAGCTCCTGAAAATTTTCCAAAAGAGAATGATGAACATTCAGTGATATAAATGGAGTGGAGTATAATCATGGATGATATTCCATTTATGCTAAAAGTCGAGCTGAACAGATGAAATTTGGGAAGAAAAGGTTTAAGAGTGGCACGAACAAAAAATATGTTCAAATAAGAGAATGCAAGTTCAATCAAAAAGAGGTTCGTTATTTGGGTCACATAATAACAGCTGATGTTTGAAGCCGATCCCAAAAAAGGTAGATAGATAGGATCAGATAGAATTCAATCAAAGAAATGAAAAGCACCAAACTGACAAACGGAATAAAAATTTTAGGCATGATCAATTATCTGGAAATTCATTCCAAACATCTGATAGACAGCACCTTTTGAGAAAGACTAGACAAAAATGTAGCACAGGTTCTGCGGCTCAGAAGAACAAAATTGTTTTTGTCAACAGTTGAAAAACTTGTTAACAGAAGCTTCAGTATTACAGTTCTATGATGTCAATAAGGAGGTCACTCTCAGTGTAGATAGTTCAAGCTCAGGTGTAGGGGCGAGTGCTATTACAAGAAGGGCTACCAGTTGCATTAGCATCAAAAGCACTTACAGAAAAACAAAAGAAATGGTGCGCAAATAGAAAAGAATTGCCAGCCCAGCCCCAGCGATCAGCGATACATTTGGATGTCAAAAATTTCACAACTAATCTTTGGACGTGAAGAGTCACAGGCAAAGTGACCACAAACCATTAGAAAGTATCGTTAAAAAGCCATTATATACTGCACCCATGAGACTGCAAAACTGACTGTCTTCAGGAAATATTGTCTGCAGGTACATTATGTCAAGGGTAAATACCTGTATGTAGCTGATACACTAGCCGGAAACTATTTGCATTGAAACAGAAACACCATTGATGAGTGGTCCCAGTATGCATGGTAGAGTGTATACCAATGACTGAAAGTAAAGTAAACCAACTAAACGGAAGAAACAGAGAAAGATGTTGAGCTACAAGCTCTGAAAAAAGTAATTGAAGAGGTTGGCCAGAGGAAAATAAAACAAGTAACAAGTGTGTAAAACCGTACTGGACTATCAGAGAAGAATTAACAGTAGAAAGTGGACTGTATTCAAGGCAAATCGTGTGATCATCCCAAAGGTACTAAGACCAAATAATTCTGAAAGAAATTCATCAACACATCAAGGGTTAAAACATGTAAACAACTTGCTAAAGACATAGTATACTGGCCAGGTATGCAAATTGAGGTTACAGAATTGGTAAGAAGTGTGGACATATGTGCCGATTTTAAAACCTCTCAAATGAAACCTAGCTAGGGCATTAAGCAAACACCGCCCCTGGCAAAAACATTGGTTTTACTGACGTATTTGAACTTGAAGGGAAGATGGACTTGTTGATAGTTGATTACTATTCAAGCTTTTTGAGATCAATCAGATAAATCAAAAGCCAGTACTAAGATTATTGACATTTGCAAAAAATTGTGACAAGATATGGTATATCCAGAATTTTCGATAGTGATAATGCAAGCTATTATACAAGTCAAGCATTTCAAGATTTTGCAAACAAAATACCATTTAAAACGGTAACTCAGTCCAACATTTTGCCCGGAGCAATGGCAAAAGTGAAAAAATCGGTGGGAATGCAAAACGGAATACTAAATAAATCCAAAAAAGAAAACTCAGATGTGTATTTGGCATCATCGCGTACAGAAATACTCCATTGGTAGGAATTGATGCAATTCCCGCACAATTACTTATGCAAAGACGTACAAAAAAACACTCCCAACTGCCAACAAATTGCTAGAGCCAAATGTAATACAAATGTACATGGTAAACTTGTCAAAACACCAGAAAGGCAGAAAAAGTATTTTGACAAAGGCACAAGAGATCTACCACCTTGAAAGAAGGAGAGAAGGGTAGATAAAAACCTCCAAAAAACCTGGCAAAAGGCCGTGGTAGTGAAGAAATCAAAGTTTCCTAGAAGTTATATTATTGAGTATCAAGGTGTCTGCTATAGAAGAAACCGTCTGGACATTCAACAATTAGCTTCTTAAAACAGCAATGTCAAGATGCTAATAATAGCAAAAATCAGGTATAAGGTATTGCCTTGGAAAATGTAATTGACCATGTGGAAGTAATAGTTATAGAAATTAATTGGTAATAATAATGTAGATTTAAAGCAGTACAATCATGGTATATAACTCCACAGACATGTTTGTTTCTAACATCAAAAGTCTGGTGTTGTTTCAGAGTCAAAACTTATGCTCTAGGTAGCATGTTGTTAGTATAAATTATCCCACACATGCAACAGCAGTAGTAGTTAATTACAGTCATGCAAAGTGTTGCAAACTGTCAAAGTTATGACATTGAGTGCCAAGAGCAACAGCCTTGTGTCAGTAGAGATGATGTGAACAACATCAAATAAAAGCCCACACAAGTAATCCGTATGATGGAAAGGAAAGTTCTTCATGTTACATAAGTGCAGACCAGCAGATCAACAAGGATTACGATATATCATGAACAATTGAACTGAAAGAGACAATGTAACTTTAATTTGAAATTAAAAATACAAGTAGCTGTAGAGTGTGAGAGTGTGCTATTCTCACATATGTATGCCCATGAGTATGTGAAAAGAGTTGAATGATTAAATAATTTTTGAAAAGTATGAGTGAATTTGAACACTCATACAAACTGTTTAGGCCTACTTCATAGGTATACATCTAAATTAATTTTAAAATGTCTCAAAAAAGGAATGTGACATGTGGCACACATGTGAGCAGGTCATATATCGACTTGCTTGTCGCCCAGCAACAGCCACTCAGCAGAAATTGAGTGGACGAATGGTCAAAGGTCACAGAACTAACTCACACCCTTACCACAGTAACAGTGTGTAGTTGTCAACAAGTAGCCAATAAAGATAGACGTAAAGTATAGCTCAGGGCAGTCTCAAATTCATTACAGAGATGCAGTGATACAATGATAATGAAATAAATGGTCTCATTGGAAGCCTGTCCGTCCTTGATCCCTGAGAGACTTTAAATACCAGCCTGTAGGATCCAAGATATTTTCGGATGACGAATTGATTGTTAGAGAGAGGTATTGCTGTGGAAAAGGAGGAGGAAAGGAAAAAGTATTGGTGAGGGTCAATCCTCCCGTTTTGCCACACCCAAGTTAGGTTCGGAGATGTCAAACATACAAAACAAGGTACGTAAACTGAATCCTATGTTTTTTCCTATTAAGTAAATTCATTCATGTTTCAACCTCTTTAAGAAAAAAAAAAAGTCGATCTTTGTATCTCTTATATTTCTAAAAAATATTGAAATTCTAGAAATTTTGAAACAAGAGAAATCTATTGCTTTAATATGTAAAATTTATCATAACTTGTTTTAACAAATTTCATATGTAATTAGAATTAGAAAAGTAGATTCATTTTTTTGTTCAAAATTACCATTTGATGTGTTCGCAATTTCAAATGATTATAAACTTTTTGTTTAAACGGGTGATAAATTTTAAATTCTGACTGTTGTCTTATGTGCCATAATTGTTCAATTGGAAGGCTGTGTTCCTTCTCTCGTCTCTCTCTCTCTCTCTCTCTCTCTCTCTTGGTATGATACTTTTGATATTTTAATTTACTTTAGCTATTAACTATTTGTGAATGTTTTTTTCCCTTCAGGTTATCGGACAAGACTGAAAAAATCAACGGGCATAGATCTATTAATGATGGCAGTTGTAGAAACAGCCGAGTGTTGAATGAGCTATCTCTTCACATCTGTCCCATCATTGTGTCAGCTGAACGACATGACCAAAGATGAATTAACTCAATTTTTTTTTTTTTCAAGGTTATTTGTGGGTGAAGAAGAAGACGGTGAGGATTATTCCAGGTTTCAACAAATGCTCAGGAATTGGTAATCTTTCCTTCAGCTTCACTTCGACGTTGCAAGGTGGCTTACAAGTTTTCTCTCAGAGCTGTTTTTCATGGAGCTAAGAATACCCTTGACAGAACCCTGCAAGAGTGAGCCAATCAGTAGTAGTGATACACCACAACAGCTGAAGTAATTACCATTGAGAAAGTTTCTGGGATTCTCATAGATCAAAACCAGCTTTTGAACACTCCTGGTATATATTATTGGCTTAAACTTTGCACTTTGCAGTGTTCCAACATTGAAGTCAAGTGGAATTCACAGAGTCAACTTATATTTGATTCAAGAAGATAACCATCCTTAGATATACTGATGTTTCTAAAACCAACCAAGGAGGTCTAAGTCTCGCAACTTAAACCTAAGGTGTGGACCTTTACGCAAACAAGAACGACAGAGAAAGGCTCATTATGACACTTCATAAGAAGTATGAATATCACTGTCCATGCGAAAGACTGGATGCTTCTTACCCTCAACCACTGGCCAAACCAACAAGCAATGTGTGGTATACATCACAACCAATCGGGCATCACAAGCTGGCCTAAGTTGTCGCAGAAATCTGCAAGGAAGGAGATTTGCCGGGATACCGCACAAACCATTCACTACGGGCTTCAGCAGCTTTGTGTTTGTATGATGAACGTGTGGATGTGAAACTTATTTGTGAAGTCACAGGTCAGAGATCAAATGCTGTCAGGAATTACAAGAGAACCTCATCAACCCTGAAACTCAAGGTGAACGCCGTAGTACAAGGTCTATCTACCATAGATAGCAGTGAGCCTGTGCAGAAGCGCTTGACCGTGACTACTCCATCCACATCTAATGATGGCAATGCCAAGCAAATATCTCTGATATTAAATCTGAGACACTGTTGTCATTAAAGATTTCATCAATTGTAGAAAAACGTAAAGAATTCTGAATTTCATACTTAAAAGCATAATGATGACTGTATTCTTTGTTCAGTAAGAGTAGTACATCATATACAAAAAAGGTTCAAGCATGTAACTTAACCAAATGAGACAATGTAAAGAAAAAAAAACAACAAACAAATACACATGAAAAGATGTACCTAAGAACTTGATAGAAGTAGGCATAAGCCTGTTATTGTTTTCAGTTTAGTGACATTTCTTTTGTGTTTATAGACTGTCGAAAACATGCAGTACCAGTGGTGTCAGAAAACGAAAATTGTATTTTCAGTTGTGTTATCATGACGCTGAGGTATCCTTTTTGAATTGTATCTATGAGTTGCAGGTTAATGGAAAAATAATTTTGAATACTGTGCAGTCACTAAAAATACACATAAGATTGCTCAAGTGTAAAGTAAAATGTTCACATTAAAAGCATGCAAATTATATTTTCATGTCAGAAATAATCATGACTTTTAAATTCAGCTAAATTTCTCTTGCGCTTAAAAAAATTGATCTGCAATGTAAGCACGCAGATGCAGTGTGAGAAAAAAGTGAATAAAATAGTGCACTAAGTAAATGCTGCAGTTCAAGGTCATATCTGTGATGTCATTAAATATTGTATAAAATTGTAAAGAGAAACTAATGGATTTGAAATGAAGGCAAATTAACTTGCAAATTATATTGAATGGAAGCAAGCCTGTTATTGTAATATAAAAGTCAGTGAAATAGTAGAGTCCTGTTCCTCGCATTTTCTTTTTGCATCTTGCATTAGTCTTGTATCATTGCATACCTTGAATTTAAAGAGACATGAGGAGATTTCCAGAAAGAAGCGCCCCAAATTTTGTTTGAACCCGGGTTTTTTGCATATTTGGAATGCTTTCCAATGTATTAGATCACACCTGAAGTGAATAAGCCAAATATGCCGTCTTTATGTAATAATATGATGATTTAGTACTTTCTGTCGTGCACGACAGAAAGTCAAAGCACGGTGTTCTATGGGGACAATTACGATAGCAGGCCAAGTTAAAAACAAGGTTTGCTGTTTTCTTTTGTACTTGTTTGTCCAATAAACCTTCAGAACATTCTTGGTAGGTGGTCTACAATCGATTCTGTGCAATTTGAGAGAAATTTTGTATCCTAAAAAAATCTCCTCCTGTCACTTTAAGAGAAAAGTATTATGTACAGATGTGTAAGTCTAAATTTACTTGGCCAACAAAGTTTCTAACAATTACCCCAAAACAAGATTATCAACATTGAAGGCCCTAATTTGCATATTCTTAGTATTTTCAGGTGAACATGTTATTGACACATGAACATAATTTATGAGTACCTTTAAAATTATCCTTGACCCTCAAAACATAGGTCTCGTCATCTTATCTGGGCAAGTATGTGGAATATTGGCCAAAATATGCCCAAATATGGATTTTAGCTAATGATGACCCTAATTTGCATATTATTACATCATGGGGACATTTGATAATTGTCAAATGTTCCATCTTTGACCTTTGATCTTTGACTCTTGAAAAACAGGTCCAGACACCTTATTTGTTCATTAATCAAGAGTATTGTTTGAGATTAATCAAAAACCATTTTTCCTATAATGACGATACTAATTTGCATAAATTTTCATAAAAATTATTTGTGGGACACTTTTTTATTTTTTTTAACATACCTAATCATTTTCTGACATAGAGATGTTGATTAGAAGTTGATTTCAGGGAGTGCATGAACACCCCTTCTACCCACTAGACTTATTGTAGTTGACTAAGTTGATACTTCTTCAAAGAATGAATGTTAATTATGAAAAAATATTGAACCTAAAATTTCACACGTGAAATTACAGACTGCTTCAGAATTTCAGAACAGAACATTGATCTCTCCACTGTTTCGTATTCTTACAAACTTCTTGCCTATTCTTCTATAATGGGGTGTTCATT
Organism: Ophioderma brevispina; assembly: GCA_023653785.1. NCBI lineage: Eukaryota > Metazoa > Echinodermata > Ophiuroidea > Amphilepidida > Ophiodermatidae > Ophioderma > Ophioderma brevispina. The sequence continues at coordinate 14,191 of JAMKCH010004710.1, read as the reverse complement.
ATTTTGCACAAATGGAGCGATAGAAACAAAAACTCTCCATTCGACAAAATTTTTTTTAGAAAAAGATGCATGAATGAAAAAGTATTTTGAAGTAAAACTATATTTGTGCATCTTTTTCTGAAAGGTTTTTTGTTGAATGGAGAGTTTTTGTTTCTATTGCTCCATTTGTGCAAAATAATGGAGTGATAAAACAATGGTGTGACGTCAAGGGTGTGTGTTAACATTTCATAACCGGATTTTGCTTTGAAATCCAAGCAACAATTTTTCTTAGTTATATCGACATAAGTATGCCTTTGCAAGACACATACATGGTCCTCTGTAGCATGTGGGCCCTGTAAATTAAGTCTACATTAACTTGCACATGTACTTGTCACTACAGACTATCATCCAAGTATTCATCTTTTATCAACTTGATCTACCTACCTGCTTTTTGCTAAGCCAATACACAGCAAGAATGAGAAGAGGAGCTTGTCTTTTTCAAAGAGTGAGCGGCAGACATTTTGATAGATGCTATAAGTGAAGTGATTGTTGAGATTCTGAATCCGTTCTTCTAATGCGTCTCCTGGTTTGCTGTCACTGATTGACTACGTTGAAATAAACAAAATGTGCCACGTTACTAGCTATTACTACCTACACTGTTTTAATGCAATTAGGGCACAGCAATACATTCAAACACTTCAGCACCAAAGAACTCAAAAATATTATCACAACTGAATTAATGAAAACAAAAACAATTAAATGTATACCAACTTTGTAATAAATTACACCACACAAATCAGCACCAAGTCTAGCGTAATTTTAAAGAGGGTTTTAACGGACAAGCTTAGAACACAAAAATGCAAAAACATTGCATACATTCTACAGCAAAGTCAGTGAACCTTTCGGATAGAAACGTTCTTCTTTCCAAAAAATACATCGGTCCTCGGACCGCTTGTGTCGCCTGCCATCGCGGTTAGTGAATGATAGGCCTAACATGACCTTTGACCTTGATATGTGACCTTGGACCTCATAAAAAAATGAGGGTTTGCATGTAAACTCCATAAACCAAGATTGGTTCCAATTGAACTTCAACTTTTCAAATGAGGTCAATTTTACATTTTCAGCCTATCTTACAACTTGACCTTTGTCCTCATCAACAAATGAGGGATCCCATGTTGCACCTATGATTCAAGTTTGGTTCCAATTGAACTTCAACTTTTCAAATGAGGTCCATTTTACATTTTCAGCTTATTTTACAACTTGACCTCACATGACCTTTGACCTTGGCATGTGACCTTTGACCTCATCAACAAATGTGGGATGCCATGTTGCACCTATGACCCAAATTTGGTTTAAGTCCATCAACAACAAACATCAACAACAAACATCAACAACAGTGGACAAAGTGATCCCTATGTGTCTTCCTGCCTTAGGGCAGGCGACACAAACAAAATGAAAAAAAAAACATGCTGTTTCCAAATGTGTGTTGTGCAGCAAAGTGTCCATGTGGATAGAGGCTTCCCACATTGACTAAAATATCCAGTTTTATCTTTATTGGGTTGTTTTCAGTCATAAGGTCCATTCATACTTTACTGCATTGCAGTGCAGTACTGCAATGCAGCCTACCAAAATCGTTACTGCAATTACTTGCAGTATGCTCTCATTGACTGCAATGCAGTATGTTATTATTTACTGCAATACTGCAACAAAGTTAAAATTATTTTAACTGGTGATGCATCAAGATGCAGTGTAGGGTGCAGTTCATCAATTTTGCAATTTTGAATTATTTTACTGAAATCTTTCATGAGTTTACTGCAACGTACTGCAACCTATGACATGCAGCCTCAAGGAAGTACAGAGGGTACTTGGATTGTCACTGACTGAGTGTCCCAGGTTAAAGCAATATTGGCACATTTTTGAAGAGTGCCCCCAATTTTCAAAATTTGATATTTTTGCACAGTTACGTTGGTAATTGTCTAGGAAACTATACCTGCGAACGAGAATGCTAAAAAATGCGTATTTATCACAAAATAAGCGATTTTGTAATTAGAATTGGGCTCCCAGATTGGACTTAACGGCAGAGCTGGAAATGCTACGTTTATGTCCGTCCATGATGGAAATATAATGCCACCTCGAGAAAATAACCTCTAACTTGACTTGCCCGAACTATTAAAACAACTAATGGATGAGCGTAGACACGTACATGGCGCTATTTCCCGGCTATTTCACATTGGAAGGCCGTTTCCAGCAGACGTTGAATTATTATCGGGGATCCCCGATAATAATTATTCTAGTACAAAATTCCTTCGTTTGTGACACATAGACATTTTCGAGCTTAACCATTCACAGGTATAGTTTACTAGCCAGTTACCAATGCAACAACCATGTAAAAATCTCCAAAAATTGGGGGCACCCTTCAAAAAAATGTGCTAATATTGCTTTAAAGAACCTGGGTTGGCCTGCAGCAAAATACTGGAACACTGCAATAAATTTTCTACAATGCAGTGCAGCAAAAGTATGAACTGACTTTTATTACAGGGTATGTTAGGATACATACACCAGTGGCGGCTCCAGAATCAGAAAAGCAGGAGCGAAAGGAAGAGTTAAATACTGCAAGTTATCAGCAAAAATTTATTAATGCAGAACTCTTTATTGAAGTAGGATTATTGTTGTATCAAGTGGACCAGTATATACGGAATTCCTAGCTGAAATACATGTGTAAAGAGTTATGTGAATCAGTTCAAAGTGTTGTTGATTACACACAATTTTTAACTCTGTTTTTCGCCCCTGCTTTTCCGATTCTGGAGCCACCACTGACATACACACTTGTTACAAAAAATACAAAAATCTGATATCTGATTTTTTTTATTTTCTGATTTAAGAAATCACTGATAGTACCTTTATTTCGGGTTTGCTTTGAATTTCACAAAAAGTTATTGGTGCTTGATTTGAAAATAGTTCATGTGATTAATTTTTTTAGTTAAGACATTCATATGATTAGTTGACTACATTAAATGACAAAAGTCACACGAATACGTTTGTTAATGTCCATTGTCCATCTTAAAAACCAATTGGTTAAGTATGTAGAGAGACTCGGTAAACCGATATACCGGTATTTTTGGTACAGCTAAAGAACCGGTATTGTCGGTATGTTATTTTCGCAAATACCGATTTATAGATACCGCGCTTTTTTATCGGCATGGCGCAAGGCGCATTGCTGATCATGCGGTATATTTTCGTAAGCAGAGTTCTTTGAACCCAATTTCCCGAAAACACGCACAGTAAGTCTATACCTTCAACCATGCACTAAAAATCGATCTATCATGACCCCCCATGCCTTAAGTACCTACCTAATTCTATGAGTCATACTATTTTTATCTCCACTCCTTTCACATTTTCTTCGGGCCCGGACATGATCGGCCTGCGTCAATGCACAAAGCAGTTAACTAAACATTGTTCACGCAATGAGCACACAGCCCAATCGATCACATAGAAAATGGCTGCTTCGACGGCCGCCACGCACGTGTCAATATTGTCCCCCTTTCCGAAGTTCAAACACATGGCCATGAAAGCAATGGCTTTGAAAACTAGGTATTTTCTTGCACGCCCACATATTGTTTGGGTGATTATATTTAGACTTGTTTATTTTTGGTTAGAACTGTTGGTTTATGGGTAAAAGTAAAAAAACATTTTCGGTTTTATTTACTTCATTGTTATTCACGGTATGTTTTTTTTAAATAGATTTGTTTAGATGCATGAGTGGTGTTAAATTGTTATTCTTTCATATTCTTCCTTTCTCCGCACATTTTTATTTATTTCACCTTTAATAAGATTAAGATGTATATTTTTTGTAAATGTTTGGGGGTCTGGTGGGAATTGTTCTGATCCTAAAGCCCCGAGTTACATTTTACACTTAACCCTAGCAAAACTGAATCTCACCACAACTCACTGTGTTAATTGAGACAAATGCACTAAGTCCAGAGAGTAGATGACGTCATCAAACCACCGACTCATTGGGGGGCACGAAATTGCTGGCCGACAACCCGCCGAGCGGCTATCCCGGGTCATGGGGCTGGGGCCTGAGGGGCCCTGGGTTCGAATCCCACCGAATTTGCTACTTTTCTTGTTCCCTTCCCTCGTCCCTCACTACTTCAGTTCCTCCGGCTAAAACCGACGTCAGGATTGGGTTCATTCACATGACAGCAAACTTACGAATATCCTGTGTTTAGTACCATGACTTTATATTAGCACATGAAATTCTAATTCTTTTCAGGAAATCAAAGATAAAAGTGCTTTTGTTCAGACACTAGATTTTGCGAGTTTGCAGTGTTCCTTATCTTTTAATACCTTTAGCATAAACAAGCACAATCGACGCTGCCCGCCCAAATTGGGTGAAGAGGTTTTCCTGGTTTTCTGAAAAAGTTTGTAATTCCCTGATTAGTTTAAGAGGAGCGGAACCAATGAACGTCAAACATTTAAGTCGCATCTGAGCTTGCCAGATTTTGAAAATGTTACATATATGGCCTCCCCAACTCCCCAGCGCAGGTTTTGGCGCAGCCTACCAGTACTGTCTTACCCTAATACAACTAAAAGCTACACCTCGAATATACATTAATAGCTTGAAATTGCAGAAAATTTGTGTCTCCATTGGCATAAAAGCATTTAATGCATACATTTCTCTTGCTCGAATTGTGCAGAGAAGAATCTCTCCCTCCTCCAAGTTAGGAGCTTGCTTTCCTTTCCGTTCTCTCAAAATCACGTAACAACAATTGTGTTGAATTAGCACGTGGGACACCCCACCTGTCCCGCATGGCCGGTCCCCGGGGCTCCGGTCAGGGGGATGAACGACCCCCCCGCGGCCAATTTCTGAACTTTGTTCACGCACTGGCCTACCTCATTAGCGTGGTGAAATCTTTGCTCAGATTCTGCGGTTATTGCTGTACATAACATCAAAAACTTAGATTTTTTTTTTTTTTTTTGTTTTCGTTTCCGTAGTGTTAGTGCTTTTAGCTCATGAATTGTCTGTTTTTTGAAAAAAACGAGGTGCATATAAAACCAAGGAAGATCAGCATGACGATGATATTTCCTGACATTAGTTAAACAGAAAAAAATATAGGTAAATAAAAAAATCAAATCCGCGCAAGTATTAATACAATGTCGGGTCGGATCTTATGGTATACAGAGCTTGAGCCGGCGGTGACCATTTTAGAAGACCGGGGATTTAAGCCTTCCATGCTAACATGACTAATTGAACCTAATGAAGACTGGCCTTAGACATGTGTCATATTTCTTGGTTAGCAAACTGTGTAATTAACAATACGGAAAGACAGCACATGGGAATGAAAGGCGGGGGACCTCCGGTGTTGTGCGCAATACTTCTGGGTTGCATTATGAGACGGGATAGACTCTCTAAAGTATCATAAATGATGGTTTTCAAATAACTGCGGAAAAACTATATCCACCGGTAAATACCGGTATTAATTGTCGTATCTCGGTTTGCGTATTTCGTTAACCGATTCTGCCCATAAGTTATGTGTGTTGACAATACCCACACATTAAGAAAATATTATGGGATATACATCATTGTCTTTTTCAATTTGCACTTCATTAGGGAAATTTGCATGTGAAATCTGTGACTTAACTGTGGAAAATGATAACTCTAGATGAAATTACCTACATCCCACAACCATCTAAATGCGCCTTTTATATTTTGTGGAAAAGTAAGCTGTATTGCCCATTTGTACACATGTACATCACATAGTCACAATTCCTTATTCAAGTATACAACATCAGGCATGGTCTTGCTAATCAATCAATCAATCAATCCAAATGGCCAGATTCTTCATGGTAGTAGCCATGTAGCTGCCACTGAGTAGATGGATTATGTACCCACTGCACTTCCAGGTCAGGAAGCTGTGTACTTTGATGCATAGACAGATAGCGTACACAAAACGGCTGTCTGCACCATCATGGAGTAGCTATGTGGTTACTCTGTCTGTCAGTGTATGATATTTATTGTGGTCAATTTAGTTTTTTTAAACATTGTTGGTATATATTTGTATTTTTAATACACTGTGCAAGGATATCTCTTTCATGGTGCCTGATTCAAATTTAATGACAACTTTTCTTAAGAACATTACAAAATGCAAAATGGAGAATAAGTGTATAGCACCTTCATTTTGTCTATTATTCGGACAGTGGTGTAGAAACTGCAGAGTAGAAACAAAGTAACTGTTCTACTCTGGTTTGTCCACACCAGGTCTACCTTCTCTCCACCTACTGATCATAGGCTATGGTACATGATACAATGTTGGCCTTTTAATTAAAAATTCGTGCTCCAGACCTGGGGATTACTTATTTCCTTCACTAAAATTACAATATTATTTTAACCAGGAAAAGCTGTGTCCCCACATGAAAAGAGTGCACATTATTGAGAAAAATGAATAGAATGTCAACTCAATTTACTTCTAGAATATCAGTGACCAATGGATATACATAACCTCAACATGCTCAAGCGAACAATGGAGCTAATGATATTCAATAACGACCCGGAACACACTTCACATTCTTTTACATCTGGTCCATTGTTATTTTGCACGCAGTTGAACAGATTTCGAATGTTATGTCTTTGCCGCGTTGGCGGAAGTTCTTTCCTCGTTCGCGATGAAAGAAATCTTGAGATTCTACTGTGTGTTCAATTAACTTTGACCATACGATTAATAATTTTTTTTTGAAAAGAAATTGTAAAGGGGCAAAATTCATGATAGAAAAGCCCTTTGCAAGGGCTGACTTAATTTGTGCATAACCTAAATCCGCAAGTTATTGTCTTTAAAACCCTTTTTCTATTCAATTTACCAAGAAAGGCAATGGTATTCAGTGACCTACATTTTTAAAACTCATGAGCGAGGCGAGTATGTTGCCCTTTATGTTATGAACAGATACTAGAGCTCAATACGGGGAAGTGGTAACACCTTTAATAGCTTGAAATGTTTTCAACAGTGTGGGCATTAACAATGGACCTGCATACCCTGATGAGAAAAAGATCCGACATATTTTTAGGTTGACTGTTGAATATCAATAGCTCTATTGTTCGCTTGAGTTTACGTGTACATATTGGTCACTGACATTCTGGAAGTAAATTGAGTTGACATTTTATTCATTTTTCTAAATAATGTGCACTCTTTTCATTTGGGGATACAGCTTTTCCTGGTTTACATAATATTTTTAAAATTTTAGTGAAGGAAGTAAGTAATCCCCAGTGCTGTAGCACGGAAAGATGGTTAAATCGCAAATGTATTACGGCCTATCAGCTACAGAGTAGCAATGAGCATGGGTATTGCAGAACAGACATGTCACTGTGCCCGTAATAACTGTGGAAGCCCTATCCTGCAGCCACTGCATCACAAATTGCTCTCTGTGTACTGTGCAGTAGCTGCCATGGAAGACTGGGAGTAGCTGCATTCTAAGCTACAACACAAGTAAGAATCTGGCCATATACTAGTATAACATCTATGTAACATGGAGGAGATTTGCCATTGGGGTAGGTATTGCAGAGCAGACACATCACTGTGCAACTAATAACTGGTGTCTTTTGGAAGCCCTACCTGCAGCCAGAGCACAACCTGGAGGAGTTCCGAGGGGGCAAGTTCTCGGTAGTTGCAACAGGATGGTCCGGTCGGGATCAATAGTGCAAAAAGGGTATTTCCCTTCCCAATTTGGCCCTAAAAGTTTAAGGGCCGGGGAATATGCGCCTCTGCCACATCACTGGTTCTGCCACTGCTTGCGCTACTTCATCGCTCTGGCTCAACTAGATTGTGCAGTAACTGTCCGTGGTAGACACGGGAGTAGCTGCAATATAGGTGTACCAACGCGAGTCAGAATCCTGCCATTTATTTGCACTAGCAGCATCTCATCCCTGCTTGAATGATTGTAACTCCATATTGCTTTTTTTTCAAATCACAAATACGGTTATTTTGCAAATAATTTTTGAGAAAAAAAATAAAAAAAATAAAAAAAATAAAAAAAATAAAAAATTTTGTTTTAAAAATATCACTTTCCCCACTTTAAAAATATTGATTTCAAATGAATGGGTGAATATCCCTTTAAAGAGGCCCAATGAGATTTCTGGCAAATGTGGCCCAAATTTTTTTGTCGAAACGCAGATTTTTGAAGATTTGGAATGCTTACCAAGGTTGTAAATCCATATGAAGTGAATAAGCCGGAACCTGTCTTTACATAATAAAAATGAATATTTACTAGTTTTTGTCTTGACAACAAAAATCCAAAGTGTACATGCTATCTCTATGAGGCCGATGAGGACAGCGCAAGCCGAAACACCAAGTCATTTTTGGTTTCCTTTCTACTGTTTTTCAAAAAAACCGTGGAACTGCCTGGTAGGTGTCCTACTCCTATCACGTGCAAATTTGAGAGGCAATTTGTATCATCATAAAATCTCCTCGTACCCCTTTAATTTTTGTACTGATAGATTGCATTAGAAACTATTTTTACCAATATTTTTTAAGAGTTAAAATATACTGTTACATACCAGAGAATATGCCAGACCTGTTTTCCTTTGAATTAAATAATTCACCAGCATAAAAAAACCACAGCAAAACACCACTTACCCAGTGACTGAAATATAAAGTGAAACAGGCGATAGTTCCATTTGAAATCCATACTCCCTCTGTTGAAGACTTAACTCTGTTACAAAGAAGAGTTCACATTCAAATGTTCACCAAGGGGTTATCTCATTTGAAAATCATACTGCCCAGTAAAAGTCAGCGTGGCGCCAAGCCTCCTTTATTATAGCAATCACCAAAATGTCAAAAGAAATTACAGCAATCCGGAGTGCAAACCAACAAACCCTTTGGGTGCTTTTATGTGGGGGGGTCCGTCATTGTTTTCCCATGACCCAAACGACCTCGTCCTTGTTCGTTAGCATTACAAAAAAACTCAAAATAACCCTCAGTGAGTGTTTTTTTGATTATCACTCCACCGGTTTTGGATACGAAAATATTCCTGACAAAATAAACAAATCAGAATTTTTCGTCAAGTTTCGCTTTTACGTGTTAACAATGGCGACGTCTGCAATTGGGATTTACTTGGCCGCCCTCCCCTGAGTAAAAGTCTTAAACCTAAATCTTTACAGCGGGAGTGAGTATTCAAATAGTAAACCATCAGGCTACCCCCATTAGAAATCCACACTCCCCCTTGGAAGACCTAACATAATCTTTACCAGGGATGTAGTATTTCAAATGTCGTTCCCATGGGCTACCCCATTTGAAATCCATACCCCCTTGTGTGAGACTTAATTGGAGTCTTTCCCCGAGGGAGTGTGGATGCAAATGTAGTCAAACCTAATAGCCATTCTGTTAAAAGTCCATACTCCCCTGTGGAGACTACTACTGAAGTGTTTTTTAAATAGAATAGAAAGTTGTTTTTACATGTCTTTTTATGTGCATTCAAAGTGAGACTTAACTTTAACAGTGCACTCAAATAAGGTTTTTTCACACAGAGCGGGTGATTGACTTTTGGGAGCAATCAGGATCTTTATACTCCAAATCATCACCAAATTCATTATAATACTTTTGTCACTCTGGTACACAATCACTTTTGTGCCCTCTTCAAATAACAGTACTCACATGTCTACTATATGGACTTGGGTAAGAGTAAAAGACTATTCCCCATGTTGAATTTCCTTGCTCGAACGTGGGTACATTTAGTGATGGAAAACATGCAATTTCTGTTTGTAAACAACTAAGGTGTCGGGGTCACATCACTTACAAGATTGTCATGTACCTCAGCATTAAGAAAGTCATGGACAAGCCCTGGCTGTAAAAGTATTGTCATTAAACCCAAACAGCTCTGCTGTGCAAATCTAAGTATTCAGAAAAGTCCGGATTAAGTCTTAAAATGGTGATTGATCTCAAAAGTCGATCAGTTCGTGGCTCAGTGTGAAGCCTTCATGTGGTTGACACAAATTTCGGGTCATGCATGTCTACTGGGTCCCCTCAGTGCATCTCAGTTGTCATTTTTCTGTTTCAAGATGGACTAAATACAATGGTGTTATTATGGTTACCAAAAAGGATAAAGGCTTTACATTTAAATATTTTGTTAATAATCACATGGTTGTGGCCAATGAGAAATAATCGGTAGCGGAACCGTGTTAAATTTTAATTGTTATATTCTAAAAATATGGTAAGTACATTATAAACATTTCTTTTGATATCCGAAGATAAAATCGTATGCTTATCTTAAAGTTTTATGCCAGATTCGCAATCGGCTCATCCCAGATTGTACTGGAAATGGGTCAAAATGTTGGCTCTAAAGCTACTATTTGTCTAATTTAACCCTGTAAATCTTAAAGGCTGACTCAAGAGATTTCCCATGAGGCGCGCACTCAATTTTAAAACAAAACAGGTTATTTACATACCCCATCATGTGGTAAAGTCCCTAAGCTAAAATCGAAGTCCTTCATATAGAAGTTCACAACTTTGGTTATAATATTTCCGGATCCGGAATTTTTGTTATACACGGTTCCTATGGCACTGTTACTGTCTAAATTGTTTACTGCACGAAAAAGAAAGTTTTCCGATCATCTCTAACTTTGGAATTAAGGCATTAGGTGACTATCTTTAGGTCTAGATGACTATTTTTAATTTGCTGACATATTTCGAAATCTCTGAGTCTGCAATTTAAGCCTAAAAGATTTTGGCAAGGAGTTCCATACATGTATGTACCCCCTTTAAAGTTTACCATGACCAAATTCTTTTTATTTTTAGCCTCAGGGTTCGGGTCAATGGCAAAGAAGTGGGGATAATTGGGGATAAAGGGGGGGGGGGGAGAAGTCGGGAGAAGTCTCATAAGGTAGGGGGTGCCAACGGCAGGAACAGCGATAGGCAAAGATGGGAAGCGCCATGCAAGTACGTGTGTGCATAAGTGGGGGATGGAGAGAGGACGACAATATCCAAGGGTCCTTGATGAGCCGCGTGTGGGGGATCACGCAGAGGGGAAGGGGAGGGTAACTTACGTAATAAGACTTGAAAATCTGTATTGTTGATTTTTCTAATTTTAGCACATCACGATAGTGCCTTTAAATTGGTGACACACTGAATATTTTTAGTCTTGGTACAATTTTGGCAATACTTAACTTGCACAGTAAATTGATAAACCGAGCAGTGAGTTTGATACAGAGGCCTATGTTAGCCAAAGCGAGATGGCAAAGAATAAGATTGAAGAGTGCTTGGCAACCTGTGGACATCAGAAAATGTCATGGAAGAAAATCCCAGCAATAAGTGTAGATTACACAGCGGTCGAAGCTAACAAGAAGCAAGAAGGGGGCAACAGTTTATAAAGGAAAAAGGAGAAAAACGAGCGACCGGCAATAGGGGGGAATGAAACCCCAGCAGGGAGAAGCAAGTATTCGGGTAGAATGGAGTTAAATTAATGTACAAAAAGATAACAAGGAGAAGTGGGAAGAACAGGAAACAATTAACATCAAATCATGGCAAATATGGCAAACTTGTTTATATAATACAATAGTGTGCATCAGTGATATCCCCATGCCCCGATCTTTTCTCAAAGGATGGGGTCAATCTTGGGTGTAACCTACAACTAAATTGTGATACGTCCAAACTATACCTTATTTAACATATAAGATCATTTCGCATTGAAATCGAAGCATTTTTTATTATCTGATGCCTTTATAAGCTAAATTTGACCTTTGAACCTATAATAATGGTTTTCAGTTATACTCCTTAACTCAACATATTGTTGTGAACTCTGGTGTCAGTGCCTCTTTGCCCCCAAAATTTTAACCAGGGGCAACTTTTTGATGGGTCTGGCTAAATATCAAGGTCAATTTCCCCAAAGACTCCAGTGCCAATATCTCAAGAACCATAGATGCTAAGACCAAATTGTTTGATAGATGACCCTCTTAGGGTGACCTTTGACCTCTCCAAATTCAACATTGCTTGTGGCAAGGGTCCACCGCCGTTCATGCACGGCAACTTAGTTGGCAGCGCGCTTGCGCACTATGCGCGTCCTTGACCCTGTTTCTTTATAGCTGGGAAACATACGGCTTATTGTTGCGGTGTAGTGCTTCGGCAATGCGACGTTGAAAATCCCAATGTTTGTGATGTTTAAATATTTAGCGTAGTGACTATACTCTTTTATTTATAATATTTTTCCTTTCTATTGAACTTACTTTTTAAAATCCAAAGCGCACTCAATTACATTTTTACGGATTAAATACTGTACAAAAAACAGGGATTTCACTTTAAAACTAGCAAATAAGCTTTATAAATTTTTCCTTTTAATGTCAGTTAACTTGATTATAGAGTTTTTCCGAAATGACAGTTATTCATTGTGACCTTCCACTAACTGGTCATAAAAACATATTATATCTCTCTCCTCAGAAAAAAATTAGCATCAAAACATTTGAATCAAAATGCCTATTTTTAAAACCTGAAACAACTACAAGAACCTTCTGAAGTAATTCTTATATTATTGTAAAATTTTGTTCACTCGTCATGGGCTATTTATTTATACTAGAATTATTTAAACTGGCTCGTCGGCTTAGGTAAACAGTCTAAGCCCGATTTGTTATCTAAAATCAGCTGTTTGACATTGGCAACATGCCCGGCTACATGAAAACACAGCAAGCGCGTGGAATCGCGCCGAGAAGCCGTCCACTCCAAATTTCCACACATCAAGTATCAAAAAACAAAGCAGCTTGCAAGCGCACCATGAACGGGTGACCATGAAGCAGAAGCAGTAGACCAGTAGTATCTCCACAGCTATCTCAGTCAACAGGCTAATAATTCAGTTTCCAGCAGCCACTTTAAAAGTTTATTGGTCGGGGCGCGGCCCGCCCCCCCCCGGCGAGACAATTCTGTTCCTGATAGGACCCTACGCAGACCTGGTGTTCTGTGCCCTGGACTAGCCTGGGCTGGGCAGACATCGATGTGGAGGCTCACCATTTGGATCAAGTGAATGTGATGGGGCACGTCTCGCTAGACATTGCCGAGTCTGAAGCTTCTGAATTGCAAAGTTGCTCCGTCCAGTATCCAAAGTAGTTGCTAAGTATCCAAAATGTTTCAACACATGTGATGAATCCAAAAAATGCAAAGAACTACGATTAGCTTAGGCAGAGCCACAAGAAGGGTTTACCATAACATTAGCAATTTTTTTCTTAATGTCACATATTTTACTTAAATTACTGAATTCCATTTTACTGTTTGTTAATATGTTTATATTCACATGGATACATATATTTGAAGATAATTTGAATGGGTTCTCAACCACTGGACATTTTTCATAACAGTCTTCAATATTTCCGGCCATGTTGACGGAAAAAATCTACCATTCAAAAAATGATGTTTCTAAAAATGTTTTTTTTTTTTTTTTTTTTTAAAGGAATTCCATTATCGTTGATTACATATCATGTTTAATACATATTGGGCCATGATTACCTAATTTTTGGGGGCGAAAAGTAATACCATTGGTTTTCTGGGAGGGCGACACACAGACAGTGCTATTGTTACGTCATCCGTAATGTACGCCAGGTAACAATAGACATAGTATTAGCAACTTGGGAATAACTTCAATCAATAAGTTTATCAGTTGCCTGTTATTGTTTTAAGGGACAATCCAATTTTGGATAACTTCTAAAAAACAAAAAAAATATGAATATGTATGCCTAAAAAGAAATAACATTATTTATGCTATGTTAACTTGCAATATTTTGGCAATAACAATAGAATTTTCAAATCTAGCTGGGAACAAACAACCAGGCCCGGAGGATCGATCAACATCTATCAATTTCCCCATCATGGATGGTGGTCAGTCATTGTAACGGCAGTGCGAATTGAATAAGAATGTTTACAGTTTTTTATAATCTGTTACCTAACTCATTCCGTCAATAATCTTAAAAGTAAAAATAGCACAGAATGGTGCAGTCTATGGTCATGAAAAACATGAGCTGGTTTTTTTGCTGTGTTGTATAAATTCAAATGTAATTGTGCTGTTTGTATTCACGATGCACGGGCGACCATACTTGTATAGATTACGCGTGCACGCATGTTGTCGCAGGGGTTACATGTATGGCGCCCCAGGGCTTCCGATAGCTTGTTTAGCATAGCAGGTTTGCTACAAATTTTCTGCCATTTGCTATGCAATTTTAAGATGTGGAAGCAATTTTTCCCCATACACG